>JARHVA010000346.1:600000-900000 GCA_037957365.1 Torreya grandis | reverse complement strand
AGGTTAGTCATACTCCTTTAGATTTCAATCTCCCTTTAGGCCTAAATAGACCTAGTACAATTAGGCATGTCCACTCAATGGATAAACAAAGACCCAAAATGGCCCATAAGGCCCTTAAAAATAAACAAAACCTATTCAAACACTTTAATTCCAACCTATATGAGTCTCCATCATGCATAAGGATCTTCAAACAATTCACTTACACTTAGAATGCACCAATTGGCCTCGTATCTTCATTAGGTCTCATGGAGACCTAATTCTAAAAAGGACTACCCTCTCTTGCTCAAAAAAGACCTCTTATTTCCATATAAACATAATATAAAATCATAAAACATATGTAAACATGGTGAATCAAATACAATATAACCTTCATGCATCAATCAACTTGCCTTTAAATTACTCAAGCCACCATGACTCAAATCAAAATAGGACATTATCTTAGCAAGCTTATTGTTTAAAACCTTCACTTTGTTTTGTAAACACAAAGCATTGATATTTGCTTATCAGACCTCTTTTGAACTAATTTGAGAAAAATTCAACAAATTTTTTGCCCCTCCATGACCTTAAGTTCATCTTGATGCACAAATAACACTTAACTCTTTACGGTACTCTTCAAATTTACTCAATGACTCAACTTTGCATACACAGTCAATACCTTGTTAAGAACAACACAAAAAATTTATTATCCTCAAATCTCTAAACATATTCATGTATTAAAAAACATTAAAACAAATCCTTTTATGACCTTATGATTTCATATTGACATCAAAATAACATTTCAACTCATGACACAACCTCTAAAAAAACACCACTTCAACATTCTTCAAGATTAATAGAAACTTGTCATGCTATGGGAATGATCACCTTGCACTTAAAAAATAATTTAAAACATGATAAATATTGTAAGAAACATTTAAAAAAATACATCTAACACTCTAATTATCTCTATTGATTAAATAAGATCCATTTGCATCATGAATATTCACATTAGGGTTTATAGACACAAGAAGCCTTGAAACCTCATACCGATGTTCATCATGTATTTGAGCTCATTATTCACAATTTGGATCAATTTAACCATTTAAAATTTATAAAAATATCCTTAAGACCTTAATAACACATCAAATAAATTTGATCATCCATCCAAAGTGACCAAAAGCTCCACACCACTCATCAAGTCACTCATGTCTACCAAAAACACAAACTTTAAGCACGGTCCTCTTTCATTGAGATGTAATTACACAAAGGCACACTTTTATAACTTCTTTAATGCATGGAAAAAGAATAAAATGAGTTAAAAAAAACATACAACACCCATAACACCAATTCAAGATCAATAAAGAGGTTCTAAATCCACTTTAATCAACCTAGGTTCTCTAAGCAAAAACATAGTCAAAAAATTCTGATTTTGACCCACAATAAATGCACTTGTATGAACATCTGAGCCTCCAAATCACTTTGAGGATAATCTACATGAATTCTACGTCATATTTTCTTTTTACACTAACATGTTTTGACCTCTTCCATGGTTTATACAAGCAAAATAATGTTCTTAGGTCCCCAAAACTCATGCAAAGTCATTTGAATTCAAACCCCAATAACTATATTTTTGAACAACCAATGACTATTCCCTAAATCATAAATTTAATGGCCTATATAACATCACTACACATAGGACTAACTTTGGAAGCTCATAACTTGAGCTAGAAAATATATCAAGATACCAAACACTCAGGGAAGTATTTGAGCACTATAGAAAACACCTGCATGAAAACCTTTAACTAGAGTTGACTTTCTAGGTACATAATAAATGCACAAAAAATTGGTCTCTTCATACTTAAAAGATGTTAAATGATGGTCTAGTTTATCTTAAGCTATAATGGTACTTTTTCTCTCTCCAAAGGATCATGAGAAACACTAGAACTTCACAAATGCATCTAGGAAATCCTCATAACATCCTCTATCACCTCAATAACCTACATACATGGCATACACTCTCAAAACCATCATGAAGACCACTTTGTCATAAATTCACTATGTACCTCATACTAATTTTACAAAAATGACCACTAAAACCATGCTCAACAATCTCCTCCTTTGTCATTGATGGAAAACCATTCTTAGAATGTCTCCTTCTCAAACTAATTTTTTTCCCTCATTCTAATCTTTCTCCCCCTTTGACATTAATGACAAAGGGTCTTTTTCTCAACCTACTTATTTGATCCTTAGACTTTAAAGCACTCTTTGTACTTAACCATAATAAAACAATCTTCCTAAATCTATGAAGCATCTCAAACATGCTCCCCCTATCACCATGCACACCTTGGTCCACTTGAATTTGAAAAATCTGACCAATCTCTTGAACCATCATCCATACTGAGATAGACCTTCTCAATTCCATTCATCTTATAATCTAAATTCTCACTCACACTTACTTACCCTTGGAAACCTTATAATATTGATATGACTTTATTCTCTTTCTATACTAACCTAGAACAATCACACACTGAGCTAGTTGTTCTCCCTTAACCCATGGCCATCTAATCAACCAAGAATATATCCTTAACTCATATGTCACAAGAGTCATGCCCATACTTGACATTCTTCTTAAGAGACATGATTTATCTCCTCCTAACTCCATGCTTAACCTGAACCACATCAAACTAATACATGCATATCTCTCATAATAATAACATACCTTGATTGAAGACATCTTCATCCAAATATGAGCTGCCACTAATTATCAACACACTAGCTCCAAATTAAGACCTCTTCTAATGGTTAAAAATCCTTCTCACATGAAGCTAACAATAATTACTGACTTCTAAAGCAAACATAGGATCCTATGAAATCTCCAGTCCATCTCTAACTATGCTCATAAGAGGTCACAAATATTGACAACAATTAATAATTCCTTAGAGAAATTGAGGACAAACCTCCAACTAAACACAAAGAACTACCTTTCAATTATCTAAACAATAATAACATACTCAATAAAACTTGTCTCACTTAAAATCATGCTCGCAATAGCTCTTACACCACCAAACCTAATCAAGCTACCTCATTAGGCCACCCTAAATGACATTAGAAAGTATTCACTCCTTTCTTTTAGAATCTCTCAACATGTTTCCTTCTAGCTTCAACAACTACTCTTAGGACTAATTATTAACTTGTATAGCTCCCCCTCAAACCAAGCATCCATTCTTTAGAAAATATAAATATAACACATAAGAATACATAACCACAATATGTTTACATACATTTCTTATCATGCAACACTTTCCAAGACTCAGTAAGCATCCACCATGCATCCTCTTATTGATAAGTGTCTCCATGAAGCCTAATAGAGACACCCCATTCCATAGGGATATAGAACAAGAAAAATTTTAGAGATTCTTATATATCCATGCTCTTACATGGTTTGATGTTCTTCATTATCCTTCTAAGCTTGTTTAGCACTTTGAATTTGACTTCTTTATCAATAACAAGATCAAAAATCTAACTTGGTTATTTTGAATTAACATCTTTATTCACAATTTGAGCTAATAAGAAGAACTCTTGACATACCTTTACATTTGAAGCATTTGGCTTGACCACTTTGTCATATTTATTCTTTTATTTGACTATTTGATCAATAATATCATATAAAAAATGTTGTTGACATACCTCCACAACTGATTCTTTCATAAAATAGTAACCAAACCATCTTTAACCTTGGACTCAACATTATCACTCTTAAATATCTTAGGCTTCTACACCAATGTTTAATCCTTCTTATGCACTCTAGAAGTTCCACAAACCTTGACATATCTTGACGACCTATTAACTCCATTTGAGAATAATATAGCAATGTGAATAACATTATGACAATAGTAACACACCTCATTCTATTACTCATACCTCTTTCTTGATGACGACTATAATATCCCTTTGACCAATTACTTCTCCTCATATAATCTCTTACCCTATGACCAAATTATGACAAACAAAATAATGGACATGAAAAGAATTGGAATACCTTATTACATTGGGTTGCCTGATTGGTTTCTTCATGTTGCCCTTCATGTTTGCATCCTTATTAACGTGGTATGCCTTCTCATGATCTTTCTTAAACTTGATCACCTTGACTATGATCTACTCATTCTCAAAATTTAAATAACCTAGCTCGATCTTCAACTAATCACACTCTTCTTCTCTTGATTTTAGTCTTGCATTTTCAACCTCTAACTAATTATTGATAACCTTAATGGTATTTTCATCCCTTGTGGCATGTTTGGCCATGTCACCCTTCAAAGTACATATCTACTCCTCAAGTGTTGTGATCACATATCTCAACTCTTGAATCTCTTTCCTTAGTTTTTTAGCCATCTTGTGCTTCTAGGATCACCTTCAAACTATCAAGCCTTCTCCAAAGGATCTGATCTGATATTAATTATTGGAAGCATGGCCACTAAGAGCGGGGGTTAAATTAGTTCCCTTAGAAACAATCCATTTTAATTTAATATCTCAATTTTTTATCCATCAAATGCATATTTTTAACAACCATTTAATCAACATCAAATGGTCTATCAATATCACAAATAAATCATACTCATAGAAAGCATGAAACATGAGAATACATCATAACACATAATCTATGTGGGAAACCCTCATAGGTAATAAAACCCATTAAAACATAGATTGGATAACTTTTCCTATAAAACCATGAATTAATTTAGTTGAACACCAACCCAACAAGGAAGCACCAACTAAATTTATCTAGCACCAACTAGACTTTAGCAAGTACCCACTTGCAAGGAGGCTACAACCCCCTAGGTAACCAAACACCAACTCATCCACCTCTTGACCAAGTACCCACTCAACCAATAATTTTGTTTCCACCTTGATATTATTGTCTTCTATAACTGATGATGAACACCTTTCAATCTTTCTTCTTCAACCACTCTCAAACAGCGTCTTTCTCAAGGAAACTTGTCTTCTATATAACAATCGTATCAACAACTCTAAATTCTAACATTACTCAGCTCTGATATTCAAAATCATGATCTCAACACATACATGACATAATCATGATATCTACCTCAACATATGAATATTTACAATCACATGAAACTCTTCTCTTCTACTAAACTCATGCACAACACATGAAGGTCTTCTTGCTCTCTTTTATTTGCAAACAGACTCATTGTTTGCTTTCTTCCATCAAGCATCATAGATAGTCATCACAAGAATATGTGGAATGGCTTGATATACATCCTTACCTATCTACCCTACCCTTCAAATAAATTATATATTCAATTCATTTACTACACTCTATTTAGACCAAATAGACCTTAAAAACCTTCCTCTTATACTAGTCTCTTGAACACTCATTTACTCACTCTCTTGTGTCAACCAAAGTATAAAATCAATAAATTTCATCATTAATTACCCCATATAAAATGTTACACATAGGGAACAAAAATAATTTTATCAACCTTAGGTCAGCCATACTCCTTTAGATTTCAATCTCCCTTTAGGCCTAAATAGACCTAATCTAATTAGGCCTATCCATTCAATGGATAAACAAAGACCCAAAATGTCCCATAAGGCCCTCACAAATAAACCAAACCTATTCAAACACTTTAAGGCTAACCTATATGAGTCTCCATCATGTATAATAATCTTTAAATCATTCACTTATACTTGGAATGCACTAATATTCCTCTTATCTTCATTAGGTCTCATAAAGACCTGATTCCAAAAAGGACTACCTTATCTCACTCAACAAAGACCTATTGTTTCAATATAAAAATCATAAACAAGCATAAAACATCTTTAAACATGTCATATCAACTCCAATACAAACCTTCATGCATCAATCAACTTGCCTTCAAATTCCTCAAGCCACCATGACTCAAATAAAAATAGGACATCATCTTAACAAGCTTATTGTTTAAAAGATTCACTCTATTTTTCAAACACATAGCACTAATATGTGATTATCATACCTCTTGTGAACTAATTTGAGATAAATTCAAAAAAAAATCTTGCCCTTCCATGACATTAAGGTCATATTGATGTACAAACAACACTCAACTCTTCATGGTACTCTTCACATTCACTCAATGACTCAACTTTGCATACATAGTCAATACCTTGTTAAGAATAGCATAGAACTTCTATTATCCTCAGGCCTCTGAACATCTTCATGTCATTCATAACATGACAATAAATCCTTGTTTGAACTTATGAGATCATATTGACATCAAAATAATATTTCAACTCATGACAAAACCTCTATAGAAACACTACTTCAACATTCTTCAAGATTACTATAAAGTTGTCATACTATAGAAATGATCACCTTGAACTCAAAAAAGCAATACAAACATTATAACTATTGTAAGAAACATTGAAATAAATCCATATAACACTCCATTAATTTCTATAGGTCAAATAAGATCCATTTGCATCATGAACATTCACATTAGGGTTTATAGATAGAAGAAGCCTTGAAACCCTCATACCCCTATTCATCATGTATTTGAGATAATTATTCATAATTGGGATCAATATGACCATTTAAAAGTACTAATATGATCTTTAAGACCTTAAGAACACATCCAAGCAATTGATCATCCATCCAAAGTGACCAAAATTACCACACCACTCATCAAGGCACTCATGTTTGCCAAAAACACAAACCTTAAGCATAGTCCTCTTTCATTGATATTTTATTACACAAAGTCACACTTTTAAAACTTCTTTAATGCATGTAACAAGATTATAATGAGGTAAAAATAACATCCAACACTCAGAACACCAATTTAAGACTAATAGAGAGGTTCTAAATCCACTTTAGATAACCTGGGTTATCTAAACAAAAACATAGTCAACAAACTCTAACTTTGACCCAAAATAAATTCACCTATATGGGCATCCAAGTCTCTAAATCACTTTGAGGAAAATATACAAAAACTCTACTTCATATTTGATTTTTACACCAACATGTTTTTACCTCTTCCATGGATTCTATAGGAAAAAGAATGCTCTCGGTTCCAAAAAACTCATGCACAATCATTTGAATTCAAACCCCAATGGCTATATTTTTTAATGCCCAACAACTATTTCCTAAAGCATAAATTTGATGGCCTCTATCACATCACTTGACACAAGACCAAATTTGGAAGCTCATAACTTGGGCTAGACAATACATCAAGATACTAAAATTGTAGAGAAGGATCTTGGCATTATATAAAACACCTCCATGAAACCCTTTAACTATAGTTGAATTTCTAGGTACATATAATATATATGGAAACAAACTGGTCTCTTCATACCTACGAGATGTTTAATGATGGTCTAGTTTCTCTTAAGCTAGAATGGCACTTTTTATCTCTCCAAAGGATCATGAGAAATACTAGAACCTCACAAATGCATCTAGGGAACCCTCATAACATCCTCTATCACCTCAATGACCTTCATACACGACATACACTCTTAAATCCATCATGAAGACCACTTTATCATTAATACACCATGTACCTCATACTACTTTGACAATAATGACAACTAAGACCATGCTTAATAGGCAGACCTAAAAATAAGATTATATCCCCATTTTTTCAAAAAAATCTATTAGTGCCTAAAAATTATTTATCTTAATAGGATTTTTAGGCTTCTTTTGGTTCATGAAAAGGAATTAGGGAAATAAATGTATGAGAAAATACATAAGGAAATCTTACAGTGAATAAATAAAGCCTCACAAAATAAATGAATGTATGATGATGGATATTTTATTATTTTATATAAAATTTGAACAGATTCATGGTAAAAAAAATAATTGATATAAAATGACATATCAAAATTAGATGGAAAATCAACAAACAAAAGATGTAAAAATGATGAATTAAATGATAAAAATGAATGTAAAACACACCACAAAATATGAGATATGTAGAACTTTGTAAGTAAATAAAATATCAATATAATAAAGATCAAACAAAAATATTTAATTAAATAATGTGATATCATGTAAGATAATCATGTCAAATCAAACATAAAGAAAACAAATATGACTGAAAATAAAATGTAAGGCAACAGTCAAGTCAAACATAAAGAAAAATGTGAAAGTATGAAAATTGTCCTATATAAGATAAGTGAATATCACAAAAATAAAACAAGAACATGATGGGTAAATGGAAACAAAAATCTCTAAAAAATGAAAACTCAAACCTAGTGCTTACTCTAAAATGTGATGTAGGAAAATACAACCACCTAACGACATGATAAGGATGACAATGAGATGGTTTGGAAACAAATGTGAGAGGTGCTTATGAAGAATGCCTAGTTAGATTCCCTAGGTGTTAAAATTTTACTCCCAAACTAAAATCCAAGTGGTGTAAGTAGGATAATAATCTCATATAAATGTGATCAAGGATGTGATTAGATGAAGAAACACCTATTGTTGAAATCAAAATAAAATTGAAAATATAAGGGTTCCTAGAGTTTTTGACTAAGATATAAACTTAAGTGATCTAATATTATTAGGCATACAAACACAAACATAGTAAAAATTATGGTATAAGAAGGATAAGATGGTAAAACAAAATATATTTCATTCCTATGATGTACCCAAACATGTCATAAAACTCATGGTATGGAAAATTTTAATGGATCCTATGTTTTCAAGGTTATGTTCCAAGACTTCACTAAATGTCTAGCATATGCACATGTTGGAATGTCTACTCTATATATTCATGCTCATATTATCAAAAAAAATCTTGATGTGGATGGTTTTATGGGCACAACACTTGTTGATATCTATTAAAAATGTGGCATAATTAGATATTCCCACAAAGTATTTTTAAAAATACCCACAAGAGACATGGTGTCTTGGAATGCATTAATTGTTGGGTATGAAAATTTACATCACATTGAGGCTTTTAGAATATTGATATAAATGCATAAAATTTCAAGGGTGAAACCTAATTCAATGAGGATGGTGAGTGTGTTTATATTTTGTACCTACTCAAGGGTTGTGTATCATGATAAAAGTGTTCATTCTTACATTAAAATATGCAAATTTGAGTGGGATGTCTCTATTTATAATTCACTAGTAGTTATGTATGTAAAATGCAATTATATCTATGAAGTATGTAATTTGTTTGATATAAATAATGCACATAAACTGATTGACAATATGCCTAATCAAAATTTGGTTTCTTAGTCAAAAATACATATGTTAAATATTGGATAAATGTCTATTAATAGGAAGGTCAATGCCACACCTCCTCAAACTTTAGCAATATGTTTAGAATTGGGTTTGAGGGTAGATTTTAGGTTCAAAGGGAAACCTATAATTTTTAGGGTTTTTTAACATTGTCCTCCTATTGATTCATCAAATATCTTGAGTGTATCTTAGGTGTGGTAACCAAGAATCAAGATCTCATGCATTCTACACAAACCATTAGTTAAAAGTATAAAAAGTGTGGTATTTTAGAGGTTGAGGAAAAATTATTTGATAAAATGCTATAAAGAACAACCTCATGGACTACATATTCAAATATTAGATCTATAAAGCATGTAGGTAATCTATTTGAAAGTTTTCCTAATTGAAATTTGGTTTTAGGAACAACAAGATAGGAGATTAATAATGGTTAGTTATATCATATGTCTAGGTAGTAGCTGATGGTATGCTCCCTTCTTGGGGAAAATTTATGCCTTTAGGTATATCTATCAGATCTAGTAGTTGATCTAAATAAAATTATATCACTTTCAAAATGTATATCATTGCATTAAAAATGTCTTCTTTTTTTCCAAAAAATAGCTTAAAGATCATTACCATTGTTTGGATATGATTTAGGTAAGGACTCCACCATCCTCTTTATGGGGATATTATGGGGAGGAGCTTTGAGATTATGGATTACCTCATCCTCCAAGCCTATATCATTTAAATAAGTGGTAAAAATATTTGCCTCCAAACCTAGTGTTTTGAAGTTCTAAACTACTACACAATACTATATTATGGAGCAAGTGGATGAGGTGCCAATTATAGTGATCGTTGGGGGGGAAGTGTCCCAGGTCTAGATGATTTTAGGAAAATAAGCATTCAATTTCTATTTAATGGGATCTATATTATAACCTCAGCTCTATATCAATGAATACATTTGACATGGACACGTTAATGTGAGATCTCCCTTTACTCCAAAGGCTTCTTCATGTTACTTTTTTGAAAAGGAAGTCTATTATATTTTTTTGGTAGAAGGTACCTAGTTTTAGGGATATACAGGGCTTGTTCATGACTCAAATTATGTAATTTGGCCTAAACACTCTATCTGTCAATAAAATTCAAGACTAAGTTAAACTTCCTAACTTTCCTCTACATTAATTATTCACTTTCAAAGAGATAGGAAATTCCTTGGGCACCTACATCAAACATGATGCTAAGATAAATTAAATAGGTTTGTGCACATACCCTTGTATCTATGTGGAGACATACCTTAGTATGGAATTACTAGACAAAATGACTCTCAAATTTGGTAAATATAAATATATTTAGATATTATATTATGAGAATACAACATTATATTGTTGTATTTAAAAAACCCTAGGACATCTTCAAGATAACTATACCTAGGATTGTGCCTCCCTTCAAAAAAATGGTTGGAATAAAACTCCAAACATTGGATTTCCTTGGATCAAGAGGTAGTTGAAAAAGTTTATGATCATTATAAGGTAAATAAACATGTAACAGAGTTATAAAATAATAAATTTTTATGAATCAGATACACAATAAGAGGTCACAAAACTTGTTCTTGTAGAAACAGAAGAGGAGGTCCCCAAACTTGTTATTGAAGAAAGAGAAAGAGATCATAATTACACTAGGAAGACTTTAACAAAAGGGAATCCATCTAGGGGAGTGAAGAAAGACCATGAATCATATAATTTATACTCAAATAAAAAGCCGGTGATCAATTTAATGTTGGAACAAATAATGTTATAAAATTATCCATATTATTAGACTTCTAAGTTATATTTAATAATTAGGGATCTCCTTTAAGGGATGTGATAGGTGTAGACACTTGATTTTAACCACTTCCATGTCTAAACTATGTTTGGAATTACTATCCATAATTACACATAAATTTAACTTGAAATCACCACTAGACCAAATTTGCCTTTACAACTATTATTTTAACCAAAACCTCAACGATACATCCCTGATTATGGAAATGCATCATCTTACATCATTAATATTATTTAATGCATCCTAAATTAAATCAACCCTTTGTAAGTTTTTTCACAATACAATTAATTGAATACATGATTAACTAAAAAACATTAAAAAAAACCCTTTCTTATAATTGTTGATTGACCCCACTTAATCAAGCCCAATCATTTCTTTAATAGGAAAATCCATGGATTTAAATTATCCTATTTTACTAAATTAAAAATTAGAATATTGCCTCATAAATAAATGACATCATCAAGAAAAGTGTGTAATAAATCAAAGGTTATGACATGTCTTACATTTTACTTATACAACCAAGACAAGTTCTTACACCTTTCTTACACACTCCTCTTACACCCCTCTTACAAACTCAAAAGGACCAATGATTGCACTTTTTCTTCCAATGTGCCTTCCATACTCAAAAAAGACTTAAATGGCCTCTCTTACACAATTCATGTGTATAATCATATATTTGAGGATTTATCCTCAACCCTCCATATTGAGATGAGATAAACAATCCATAATGATTTAGTAAATCTATAAATGCAAGCCTCATAGCTCTCATTTCACAATATATATCAAATTAAACTTACTATGTAGAAATCACATTAGAGCTTCACATTGCTTCAACATTCTCATACAGATCCAAATCTAAATAATGTGTAGATAAGGAGAGATGATACTCATGTGAGAATTCAATCATTGATAAAGACTTATACATCTACAAGCCAAACTTAGCCTCTTTATACCTATCTTCAAATGAATCTTAAAGGAAGGTAAAATCATGGATTTTTATATTTTAATTACATTTCTTTTTTGATTTAGATATATCTCAACCTTAGGATTAAGCTTGATAAGTTTTGTCTTTAAGTTGTGTTTTACCCAACACACCCCCATTTCTAAAAATAGGGACCCTTGTTCAAATTATGGAAATTTGTGTTATAAATTGAACATTCAACTTGATTAGGAACTAGTGTTAAATATCTTATGATGATCTAGTCTTTTAGCACATAATCTTTATTTGACTTTATCTAATGTTTTTTATTTTTTATTCTTATGTTTCCATGTTGTAGGTTTAATGGGGTCTCATTTATGAAAACACTACCTAGGGGATTTTTACTTTAATGATTAAATTGACTCTTTATTTTGAGTAACCCTTGGTATAATCATCTAATTGGATCTATGTTTAAATCATTTTAACAGCCTTAGTCTAAGTATGTTAGCCTATGTATTTTTTTTGAAATATGATTAAAAAATTATACAGGGTCAAAATTGTTCGGGAGCACTTTATTATATTAACCTAAGACTTTATCCTAAGTCCCTTATGTTTCTTAATAACTTAAGCTAAGTTGATTTTAGTATTCATATAGTCCCTTTTATTATGTCCTAAACCTTAGTCGAAGACCTTATCTTAATTTTTTCTTGATCTCTGACTTAATTATCTTTGTCCACAGGCACTAATCATGTTTAACCTAGTGGATTAAAATCTAACAATACGTGTTGGCTCACTCACAAATGCTCTAACAACATGATATCAAAGTTGAAAGGTCAAAGGTTCTAAGAGTTCTATGAGAATGCCAAGTGGAAATATCTTAGGAGTTTGAGTGGCATATCAATGGTCTGCAAGCCCTTCCCTAGAGTCAATAAAGTTAATAAGACTAAAGACCCATAGAGATACCAAGTGGAGAAAAGAGTCTTGAGGAGGTGTTCAAAGTGTGAAAGTCATGTGGATGTCAAAGATGTTCATGCAAACATCAAATGATAGACACATAAACATCAAAATTAAGCTCAAAAATTAATTATTTGCTATTCAAAGTGTGATGGTAACATAAATGTCATTAACGGTCATCTAGACATCATTGATGGTCATGTGGATGTCAAAATAAATCTTAGAAATTATCCATTAGGGTTCAAAGATTGATGGTTTCATGAATGTCAATGATAGTCATGCACACATCAAATAATAGGCACACAGATGTCAATTTTAATCTAGATAGCTATTTAGATTCAAATAATCTTGAGATCAATGAACCACGTTGATACATACAAATAGATCCAATAGTGTGAGATTAGTGAAAATTTTCAAAGGTCCTAGAGCCAATAGAAAATTGACACATGACATGTTTTCATGAGCTTGAAGGTAAAAATTGACTTTGATCTTGTTTTAAGAAATCATGAAGTAGGGAAATACATGCAAAGTCAATTGTGTTCATTTTTCAATTAGATGGATAGCTTGATATGGGAATTTCTACAGAGACATGACATGTTAGATTATGAACTAGTGAATAACACATAAGTCTTAAACTTAATCTAGTTAGCAAATATAAAAAAGAATATCTAGTAGTAGAATAAGAGAAGACTATAGTTACTCAAGCATCTTAAAGATTAATTTGACACAACATGTTATTTTAAGATAAATACCCTATAAATCATTTTGAAGGAATTTTCTATTTTGTAAAGTTAGGGGAAACATGTAACACATAGTAATGAGAAGTTAATCCCAGTTAAGTAATGATTTTGGTTCTGAGGCATTAGTAAAGGGGAACTTGTCCTTAACACATGTCTAAGTTCCATTAAAAATGGTTAACTTTAAGTATTTGATGCGTTGTTCTCACAACTTGTAAAATAAGGTATTGTCCTCTATAAATGCATTTTTCATGCAGTTCAAGCTTTAATTGTGAAAAAAATGCCCTTTTTTCTACATGTGCACATGTTACATAGATTTTTAAAGGCTAACTTAAACTAAGGATTGTAATTACACTCTTATATGGTTTTGACCATAGTTAGAACTCAATTTATAACTATCACATGTAATGACTTTGCATAGACTTGGAGGATGAGGTGACCCCTTCCCCAAGCCTATTTAAATAATTGTAATCCACTAGTTGGAGGGGTGGGAAAAATTTTAATATATGGGAGTAGAATAAATTTTGATTATCAAAAAATGTGTTTATGTATTCTCTCTCAAATTTATGTGTAATTAGGCTTATCTTTTTTTTGGTTGTAGGATTCAATAATTCTTAGTGTGCAATAGTTGTAATGATTTTTTTATTATATTGATTGATATTCTAGTCTTAGATGTACAAAATCTATTGAATGATTAGCAATTACATTGATTATTAGCAATTAAGTTGATTGATTCATGTTCTAAATGTGTATGAGTGATTTATTTTGATATAGTTTTCTATGTGTGTGAAAAATCTACCTCAGATGCCTCATTAGCCCGAGCCATAATCTCTTAATTAAGGGTGTGCAATAGCTACTCTAAAAGGGGAAACCTTTGACTGAGGCTTGCAATTTCCCTATGTCAATATCCCCTTAGACTTCTAAATTATGTCTGACTATGTGTGTGTAATAGCTTATTGCAATAAGCATAGGTCTTAAAATCATTTGTCCATTTAGAAACCAGCTAGAGAGGTGATTCTTGAAAGCCATAAAGTCTTCTTTTTTGTTTTACCCTTCCCTCCTTTTTGAGTTTTTTTATATCTATCCACTTTAGATTAGCAACTAGCCACCCATCCAACTCATGTATGAATTAACTACCCTTTAGGAACCACACCTCTATCCTAAAACCTTATCAAAAAATCATATGTCCTACCAATTATTCCATCAATAGGTTCTTCAAATCTCATATCTATAACTCATGCCCTAGAGTGAATTTTACCTCCATTGAGATCCTAAAGCATTAAAGGCTACCACATTGACTATGGTGTGTATGAAAACCACACCAATAGTTTCAATGGAACTAGAAGGAGGGCTTGAAACTCTAGTTGTAGTTAACATAAGAGAGCCCCCCTTATGAAAACCAAAAAATCATAAAAATTAGAAAAATAAAAAATTAAGAATGGATTGTCTCAATAAATCATCCATAGATATCCTAGGTATTCAACATGATCCCTGATAACCCATTCTCATAGCTTCTTAGGTTCTATAATAATCACCCAAGAGCTACCAAAGAGCATCTTGTTGCTTACACATATGCTATTCATATTATGGATATAAAATTTGAGGATTTAATTTGTAGGTTGTTCCCTTTCACACTGGAGAATAAATGCTTGATTGGTTTGTAGAGTTGGCACCTAATTCTATCACTAGTTGGAGTGATTTTGAAGAACTTTTTTTATTTGATTTGGTCCAAATATTGATGCTCATGTTTTAAAAAATAATTTAACAACTTATATGAGGTTATCTATAATAGGTATGTTGGATATGAATTGTATAAAATTTGTCTAAAGACAAATCTAGTTATTGTGCCCAAATAGGACAATAGTGAAAGGGTTTCTTTTTAATCCAGGCACTATGCACAATAATAATACTCTAGGTCCCATCATTGATGAAATAAGTAATCATAATTATGGACATGCTAAACCTAAAGATTTTGACCCCCAAATTTGTGACATGGTCAAAGAAGAAGAAGAAGATATTCCAGATGGAGAGGATGATTGGATCATAAAAGAGGTAGAAGAATGTATTGCAACCATCAAAGAAGAAATTGTAATGTCAAAAGAGAAATTGAGATATCAAAAACAAAAAGAGGAATCCATAAAGTTAGGAGAATTAGATCATGTTGATTACATCCCTATATTTGATGAGATAATTGAAGAAGGAAATGATGATAGTGAGGAAAGTGTTAATTTATAAGAACATTATGAACCTTTATAGCAGTTTTATTAGATAGAATATGCCTAGGTAGAAGATCAATTACTTTGCCTTACAAAACAAGATACTAGATTTGAATATGGTATTGATGACTCTTGTGACTACCAGTTTGCATTGAAATATCTATCAAAAGACTTCTTTGATGATTATATTCCTAACTTGTTCTCCTCTGATCATGTAAGATTCAATGTTGAGGTTTTAGATTATGTTATGCCTGAGGTGGATACATATTTTTATCATGAGGCATATAAAAAAGGTATGTTGGCTACCCCCAAGAATTTTGATTCAATTTATGAGTTCCTTTCAATGTAATTAATTCACATAGATACCCATGCCTTGATTTGATAGATGTTGGATTAAATTTAGTACCTAACTCTAATGTGCAGGCCACTGTGGTTGATTATGTGATTGACCAAGAACCCCAATGTGTGTGGACATCAACATCATTTGGCATTGAAGTAAATACCTTTGATTACATATATGATGCCCATGAAATTTCATATCTTTTAGATCATAACTATTCAAAAGAAGCATATTACTCAAATGGTAATAATCAGAGTTTCAATTCAAAAGAATAACAACAAAAGGATCAACAACATGTAGTGTATGGGATGATCCCTCTAGAATTAATAATTAATGAATTTATTGATCCTAAAATCAAAAATTGTGAGCCCTAGGTAAATAGAATTTTTATTCATAATTTGGAAAGTCAAGAGTTGAGTCATTCAAATATTGAAGGTCGCACTCAAAATGAGAGTTTAGATGAAGTTTTGGAGTAAAATGTTGTTCATGATTATACTTATGATTTTGATTATATCTTTGTGGACCTTTCCCATAATGAGTTCATAGAGGATGATGACTTTCAAAACTATAATTTAGATTTAATATTCATCTCAGGAGATACTTTCAAGGATTATTTGTTTGAATTAGGTTCTCCTAATATTGTTATTATAAATGAAGTTATAGAACTTGTAAATTTTAAAGATATTGACCCATTTTTAAGCTCAGCTAAATCTAAGGAAGATTGGATGTGCTTGAGGCCCTCATCTCAGATAAACATAACTATTGTAACTCAAGTTATGTATTTTGAACTTCAAAACCCTTCCAATTCTAGTGATTATTGGTCTAATTTTGCCTCTCAACTAGGTAATATTTTTTGTGATTATATGTCTCGAGTATTTTATCCTAAATACATGAGTAATAATGGTGAGTTTTCAAAATATATGTATCATAGGGAGGAGTTATTTGTTTATTGTGTCTATGATTCCCAATGAGTAACCCTAGTTTTTTGTTTTACAATATGAGGGAAAGGCTCAAAATTTTACTTAAAGAATAAAAGGATGTCCTTACCTATCTCAAAACTTTAATGGGGAAAACCTGGTTATTACCAAAGAGTGAGAAGCATACCAAATAGAGTTTCTAAATCCATCCCCCATATAGTTTGGGTTTCCTTTAAAGTATGATTACGTTAGGTTTCTTGGTTTTTTTCATTTACTTTCATTATAGTAGTTTCCTACTTTTTAAATTAATCTTTCATGCTTTCAGTATTTTGCTTTTCTAGATTAGTTTCTTGGTTTCATATATTAATTGCTTTTTGCTTTCTTTGACAATTTGAATTATGTTTGCTCTAACTGTAACCAGGCTAAAGATCCCAACCAATTGAGCTTATGAATTTTAAAAAGAGGGAAATTAAAATTTGGCAATTTGGGACTAGTTTACAGATTGGGCATATTATTGTTTTTTTAGTCTTTAGGATAGAGGTATGTAATCATGAACCATTTTGATGTTATCATAATTAAATAATCTTACTAGGTATGTGTAAGTTTCTCTCAAAGTAATTTATACAAATTTAGAAATTTTTCTTGTTTTATTGAATCAAATACACTTATCACATTAAATACCTATTGGAAATGATAATTTTAGGTATAGGTGTAGCTGGTAGGGACATTCTAGTAATTATTTATTTTATAATTCTACTAGCTCATTGGTGTTCCATATTTTCTCTTTTCATTCCAAAATAAAATAAAAATAAAAGAAGAAAATAATTGATGGGTTCAAAAGAGAAAAAAAATATTAAAAAAATCAAAAGGCTTACATGATGAAATAAGGATAATGTACCATGCATCATGATTAAAATAAAATGATGGAAAGGGGAGAAAGGAGCCTAAGGTATCTCTATTGGGGTTATGGATGTCTAACTAGCAACAGAATAATGTTAGAGCTTCCCTTGACTTAATGAGATTTATGATATACTATAATGAAACCTATAGCTTCATCAAGCCTTTGAAAAACTCATCACAAAAGGGTTAAATGAATTACATGTTTGACACACACAGATCCAAAAAATTAGAAGGTAATGTGAATCCAATAAAGAGTCTCTTTCATGTTTCTAATTTAAGTATTTTTTGTGGCACACTTCATTATTGATTTAAGTATTTCTAACCAAAGTTCTAGGTTCTTGAATACTCAGGAGTATTCCCTCTGTGAGTCACCATTTGTTATACCCAACACACCCCCATTTCTAAAAATAGGGACCCTTGTTCAAATTATACAAATTTATGCTATAAATTTTAAATTCAACTTGATCAGGAACCAATGTTAAATATCTTGTGATGATCTAGTTTGTTAGCATATAATATTTATTTGACTTCATCTAATAGCTATGTTTGATTCTTATGTTTCCATGTTGCAAGTTTAATGGGGTCTCATTTATGAGAACACTACCTAGGGGCTTTATACTTTAATGATTAAATTGACTCTTTATTTTAAGTAACCCTTGGTCTTTAATCATCTAATTGGATTTATGTTAAATCATGTTAAAAATCCTTAGTCTAAGTATGTTAGCCTAGGTCTTTTTTTGAAATAAGATTCAAAATTTATATAGGGTCAAACTTGTTAGGGAGCACTTTATTAAATTAACCTAAGACTTTATCCTAAGTCCCTTATGTTTCCTGATAACTTAGGCTAAGATAATTTTATTAATTATAGGGTCCCTTTTATTATGTCTTACATCATAGTCTAAAACCTTATCTTAAATTTTTCTTGAGCTTTGACTTAATTATCTTTATCCATAGGAACCAATCACATTCAACCTAGTGGATTGAAATATAATGGTACATGTTGGCTCACTCATAGATGATCTAATGATGAAATATCAAAGTTGAAAGGTCAAAGGTTATATGACCTCATCGAGAATGCCAAGTGCTAGCATCTCAGGAGCTTGGGTGATATATCAATGGTCTATGGGTCCTTCCCTAGAGTCAATAAAGTTAATAAGACCAAAGATATGTAGAGCTACCAAGTGGATAGAATAGTCCCAAGGAGGTGTTCAAAGTGTGATGGTTGCACAGATGTCAAATATTTTCATGCAGATGTCAAATGATGAGCATGCCGATGTCAAAATTAATCTCAACAATTAATTGTTTGGTGTTCAAAGCGTGACGGTCATACAGACATAATTGACGGTCACATAGATATCATTGATGGTCACATAGACATCAAAATAAATCTTAGTAATTATCAATTAGAGTTCAACTATTGATGATCACATGAACATCAATAACAGTCATGCGAATGTCAAATGACAGGTGCATAGATGTCAATTTTAAGCTAGATAGCCATTTAGATTCAAATAATCTCAAGATTAATGAACCGCATTGATACATACAAACATATATAATGGTGTGAGATTAGTAAGACTTTTCTAAAGTCTTAGAGCTAGTATAAAATTGACATGTGGCATGTTTTCATGAGTTCAAAGGTAACAATTGACTTTGATCTTGTTTCAATAAAGTATGATGTAGGGACATGCATCCAAAGGAAACTAAGGTCATGTCTTAATTAAATGGATAGCTTGACATGGAAATTGATATAGGGACATGACAATTTGCATTATGAACTGGTTAAGAACACATGAGTCTTAGACTTAATATGGTTAACAAATATTAAAAAAGATCTAGTAGTAGAATAAGAGAAGACTGTAGTTATTCAAACATCTCAAAGATTATGTTGACACAACATATTCTTTTAAGATAAAAACTTTGAAAATCCTTTCAAAGGAATTTTATATTCTATAAAGGCAGGGGCAACATGTAACACATAGTAATGATAAGTTAGTCCCAGTTAAGTAATGATTTTGGTTATGAGGCATTGGTAAAGGGGCACTTGTCTTTAATACATGTCTAAGTTCCATTATAAATGGTTAACGTGAAGTATTTGATAGGTTGTTCTCAAAACTTGTAAAATAAGGTATTTTTCTCTATAAATGCATTTTTTATGTAGTTCAAGCTTTAATTTTAAAAAAATTGCCCTTCTTTCTACACATGCACATGTTGCATAGATTTTGCAAGGGCTAACTTAAACTGAGAATTGTAAGTAGAATCTTATATGATTTTCACCACAGTTAGAACTCAAGTTATTAATATCACATGTAATTACTTTTCATGGACTTGGATGATGAGGTGACCCCTTCCTCAAGCCTATTTAATTATAATCCACTAGTTAGAGGGGTGGGAAAATTGTCAATATACATGATCAAGAAAAATTTTGATTTCCAAAAAATGTGTTTGTGTATTCTCTCTGCAATTTCTATGTAATTAGTCTTATCTTCTTTTTTGTTGTATGATTCAATAATTCTTAGTGTGCAATAGCTAAAATGAATTATTTCTTATTTTGATTATGCTAGTCTTAGATGTGTAAAATCTATTGAATGATTAGCAAATTACATTGATTATTGGTAATTAAGTTAATTGATTCAAGTTTTGAATGTGTATGAGTGCTTTCTTTTGATATATTTCTATGTTTGTGTAAAATTTGCCTTAGATACCTCATTAGCTCGAGCCATAATCTTCTGATTAAGGGTGTGCAATAACTACTCTAAAAAAGGCAAAATTTTATTGAGGCTTGTGAGTTCCTTATATCAGTATCTCCTTAGACTTATAAATTATGTCTGACTCTATGTGTGTAATAGCTACTTTCAATAGTCATAGGTTTTAAAATCACTTGTCCATTTAGAAACTAGCCAAAGAGGTGATTCCTAAAAGCCACAGACTCTTTTTTATACCTTGCCCTTCCCTATTTTTTGAGTTTTTTTTAAAGATATATCCACTTTAGATTATCAACTAACCACCCATCTAACTCATGTAGGAATTCACTACCCTTTAGGAACCATACCTCCATCCAAAAATCTTATCAACAACCTGCATGCCCTACCAGCTATTTCATCAACAGGTTATTCAAACCACATACCTATAACTCATGCCCTAGAGTAGAGTTTACCTCCATTGAGATCCTAAAATGTTAGAGGCCACCTCATTAACGGTGGTGTGCATAAAAACCATACCAATAATTTTTTTATATATTGATCCACTAACAATTGACTAATCTCTCTTGAATTCTTGATCTACATAATGGCATACCTAGTGGGACCTCTTGAAGGATTAGATAAATTCCTAATCCACTAACAATTGACTAACCTCTCATATACCCCTCTTACATAGTTAAAAAGGCCAATTATTGCACTCTTTCTTCCAATGTGCCTTCCATACATAAAAAAGACTTAAATGGCCTCTCTTACACACTCCATGTGTGTAATCATAGATTTGAGAATTGATCCTCAACCCTCCATCTTGAGATGAGATAAATAGTCCATAATGATTAAAAAAATTCATAAATGCAAGCCTTACTCCTCTCATTTCACAATTTATATTTAAGTAAACTTACTATGTATAAATCATATTAGATCTTCATATTGCTTTAACATTCTCATGCCAAGCCAAAGCCAAATCATGTGCAGACAAGGAGAGATGATACTCATGTGATAATTTTGTCATTGATAAATACTTATACATTTACAAGATGAGTTAAATTCATGGTTATTTATATTTAAATTACATTTCTTTTTTTATTTACATATATCTCAACTTAGGGATGGCTTGATAAGTTTTGTCTTCAAGTTATTTGTATTTTGATCCACTAACAATTGACTAACCTCTCTTAAATTCCTTATCTACATAATGGCATGCCTAGTGGGACCTCTTAAAGGATTGGATGCATCCCAAAACCCATTTTAGATCATTAAAATAATTATAATTACCAAAATTTACCTAGTAACTAGTTTAATTCACCTCTGTTTCTTCAAAATTTCATTTAAAACTTGTTCTAAGTGTAAATAGTGAATTTGACCTAGTAAACAATGAATAACACTCAAAAATGGTGAAATGAATTTTCATATCAGTGAATTCATCATTTTATATCATTCTATCTATTTTTTCTATAGGTCTAAATGGTGAAAGTCTATGTATAAGTAAAATCATCAATTAAAATGGTGAAATCAATTTGCATATTAGTGAAATCATCTTCCAAATCAAAAAAATTGTATTCACACCCTTTTTATCTAAATTCTTCTATATAATGGTGAAATCATTTGATAAGTGGAAAAATAGTTAATTTTATCAATGAAATTGTTTATTATATTAGGGAAATCATCTCATTATGTCTTCTATTTGTTTTGTTTGTAGGTCTAAATGGTGAAATTGACAACATTATCAATGAAATTATTTAATCTAGTAGTGAAATCATTGACATCATCAGTGAAATCATCAACTTTAGTATCAAAAAAAAAATTACTATTATCTATTCTATTTATAGCTTATAGTGGTGAAATTAAAAGACTTATCAATGATATCACTTTGTATATCAGTGAAATCATTTGTGTAAAAAAAATGAGGCTTAAATAAATCTAATTTCAAGCTCCTTATTGACTCAAAGCCATTTTATCAAACTTCTAACTATTTATGTTGTAGGACCTTAGCCAAAGAGTGGTATTTTGAGTCAAATAAATCAATTCTACTTCACATTTAAATTTGAGTTATAATGAAACTTTTTCATTTTAAAAGTTATTTAATTTCTTGAAAGTTTTTTTGTTACTTGAATGTATTATGGGTTTATTTTTGCACATATTCTCTCCCCTTTTTGGGTGACTCAAAAATTTAAAAAGTTCCTATTTGCCTTTTACCTTATTTTCTATTTGACTATGTGGGGTGGATTTCATCACCTTCCCATAAGTCTTTAGGGGTGCGTTGACCTAAGAAGTGGCATCCTAGAATCATACCAAACCTTGATTATTGAGTGGGGTATACAAATTGAGGAACATTGGCATCGTGAAGGCCTAGATTTATGCTTGCATAAATTCATGTGAGGAAAGTAACCCTGGGGAGTTATTTCCAATATCCTAGCCCAAAGTGTGGTACCCTTGAAAGTAGTAATTTTGGAAATGATATTGATCTTATTCATTGATGGATTTGTGCCCATATACTACCTATTATGGGTTATATATGGGGACCATATAGATATCCTAAGTAAAATTGTTAGCAAACCACAAATCTAGTAGCACTTCACTAAGACCCTTATATATGAAGTGGCTGTGAAGGGGCAAGACCATATCATGGATGGCCTGATATTAGATTAATTTTCACATGCCTCTTTTATCATAGACCATTCATTGGCATATGGGTGAAAAGGTAACAACCCTTGAATATCACCTTAATTTTATGAACCTTGAGAGAGAAAGGTGGGGATAAAATACCATTGATAATTTCAATAATTTATTTAGTTAACATTTAAATTTTATAATCCTCTCTCAAGGGAAGTGTTTTAAAGGTTATATTGACCAATTTTGACTCATAAGTCAAAAAGGTCAACCCCATATATATTAAAACTTTCATAGAGTTATTAAAACTTGTATGTGGAATTAAAAATGTCTTTTTATGGTCTTGAAAGGTCTTCATGTGGTCATACCTATACTTGTTTAGCTTTGATCAAGGTTTAGTCTTATATGGCTTATCTAGTCTAAGGGTTCATTTAAAGGGTCTTGGTCTTGTCAATTGGGGTTAAAATTGTGACATGTTTTGGAGACATTAAAAATGAGTATTAATGATTTTGGAAGGTCATATTATCATGTGTTAGCATTTCATTTTGTCCTTATGTGATGAAAGGTTATTTTGTCACCTTTTTAGTTTATTTTATGGATTTATATGTAATATATTAAAATTAAAAAATTTAATAAGGTTACCCAATATACCTAATGTTATAGGACGTTCAATAATAGTTAGAGACTAAAAAACCTATAGGTTCAATGCCTAAAATAGAAAAATGCCACTTTACAAGCACTTTTGGGCACTCGTACGACCTTAGAAGATCATTTTTCAATTTGAAATGATTTTAGAGTGTCCAATGGGATCCCTTAGATCATTTTTAGGTTTTATACCAAGTTTTATATATGCAAATTATTCATGCATTCTCTCTCCTCTATCACTACCTTTATAAGCTCAAAAAGGCAAAATTGAAGTGGATGGTACGACCATGAGAGAGAGAGAGAGAGAGTTAGGAGCTAAAACTTTGGATATTGTTAGGGATCATAATAATATTGAAATTAATGTCATTGGTTTTCAAATTCATGGCTCCTCTTTTATGAATAATTTCTAAGATTTAAAGAAGGTTACTATGCCTTGTCCATCCAATTAGGGTGTGATTTCATAGTTATTTCTCCACTTAAAAATTTGATGGAGAAGAATGGTTTTGAGGTATGTTTTAAGAGTTTAAATATATAATTTTAATTTTTTTCATCATCTAACTCATCTCTATGAATAACCTTCAATAGGAGGAAGAGTGTCTCAAGCATAAGGCGTTCAATCACTCTTGTTGTAAATGTTTTGATTTTTTTTAGTTTTTATCACTCTCATAGGTTCCTAGGTGTTTCATAATTCATGGTTATCCCTAAAATTCATATATTTCATGTATTAATTATATGATATGTTATTATTATCCATATTCTTCAAGTGTTTGATCTTTAGAAACACTACCAATGTACATACAATCCTTTACACATTTTGTTGCCAATTTATTCCAATTATTAATGAGAGATCATAGTATAAGGCCTTAAGACATAATTATAATACCAAAATAATATGAACCTTATGAGAGACTCTAATTTTCAACATAGATATGTTTCACATAAATTAACTGTACATATAGTCTGTATAGGTGTTCAAATATTGAGATGGTGAAATGCTTGGTCAGAAGTTCTAAAAGCTAATGATAGAGTGACAAAGAAGTGAAATACAATTGATAGTAATAAAGAGTGAAGGTGTCTTAAATAGTTAAGAAGACTATATCTCAAGAAAAATTCATACAAGAAAGGTGTGAAATGAGTAAACACACTTTAAAGAGTGAAGAAGTCAATGATTTGAGAGAGGAACTAGATGAATGTTTTGAAATAGTAATAGGTTATACTATCTTCAGTACTAAATAGCACTATAATTTGTATATGTGAGAGAGACATTGGTTTGTAGATAACAACTTGGAATTGGTCATTTTAGCCCAAAATGGTTTTAGGACTACATAAATTACACGTTAGTAACCTGAGAAGCATCTTTGTGAACTCATAACTATATAGAGTAGTTGCATGGAACTCCAATCACATGGGGAAATTTTAAGGACCTTGTATAATTGAAACCAATGGAATTAGTTCATAAGTTAGGGGCCTAACCTTTATGAACTATTACTAAGAACCTAAACCTCTCTTAAACCCTAATATAGACCTGATGGAAGAGAACTTGAATAAAATTCACCCAAATGCATTGAATTTTCCTATTTGATAGTTGGAACATGTTAATCACTATTGTAAGGTACTAATCATATAGTCAGTCTATATTGTCACCTATATATAAGTGATAAATGTTATAGTTTTGCATTTTTAAAGGAGAAATAAGGTGTATAGTTGAGTGGGTGAATTGAAATTTTAGACACCAAAATTATGTCACACACACATGCATAACTCCCTATGTCAAAACCCCCATAATCCCATTTTAATAATGATAATTAATCTCCCTAAACCATACTTTTACCCCTCACACATTTAATTAATTTAAAATACTTAATTAAGTTAATTACAAATCCCTATTACCACCTTATATATCCACCTTGCCCTCTGACTAATTCTCCTCTGGTGAGTCACTTCAAGACTTGGTCCCCTCATCCTAACTACTTAAGACTTATCCCCTCTTCCAAACTAAATTCCTAAACAACTACTTCCTTCCTAACCCCCTATGTTTACCATTTTATAATGGGTGTCACACTTGGCATACACAACTACAAAAAATAGGCAAAAAATAGAAAATTTTACCTATTCTAGGGCCATCAACATCAGTCAACCCATAGCCAATGTTGATGAGATACCTACCAACATAGGTGGGATCACTGACATCAACAATATAAGCCAAACTCTAACATGTAGTTCAGGTCAGTAGAAATTAAGAAAATTGATTCTTACTCTCATTTAGGGTCTAAACATTATATTTTTTATATCCATGCTTATAATCACCTTACATAAGTCAATCACAATTTAAAAACTAAGATTTTGAGGACCAACATCACCCATTTATTCTCTCTATTCAGGCACTTAGGTTTAGATTCCCTGATAGGGATTATCAACTCAGCACTTATCATTCAGTGATTGCTACAAATAAGTATATCACTGATACTTAGGTCATTTAAATATTTATTCATCTATTTATTTATGTTTACCCTACATTACATAATTCTAACCATACCCCCATGAGGGAGTTACAAAGATTCCTTGCTTATTTCCCCTTACATGCTACCAAACCTCTAACCATAATTAACCAAGTCATAAACTCCCTCTCTTAACTCCCTTAACCTCTCTGACCTAAGCCAAACCATTTCCTAGACCCAAAAAATCCTTATGCAACCTCTTGGACAATTATTTCCCCTACCAACCTTGGCAACCTAATTGACATCAGTCACCTCCCTATCGACCTCGATAGCTTGATTGATATCGATCACTATCCTATCGATGTTGGTGACTATCAATTTCCTAACCTCTTCAAAACCTACCAAGACAACTTCTAAAACACATCACCTACACCTTATCACTCTCTATTGTGAATAGGTTGTTAAAAATGGTAATTTATCTCTCTTTTACTCTCTATTTACCTCTATTTTAGTTATTTATTATTCTTTTACCTCTCAAAAGTGGAATGTCATCTCTAGGGAAGTTTCACACTTTCTAAACAAATATGTATCTTGGCATCCCACTCATTTATCTGCTAGCAAACATCTTGTGGTAGTGTTTTATTAGTTATAGGTAGTCCTCCCCAACTAAAGAGGAGTGTTCAAAGTGTTTGGATACAGTGTGCAAACCAAATCCGGGTTCATTATAATCACTTATCCCCATCTTTTTCACTATTTTCTGTTAGACTAAAAATAGACAAAATTTAGTGAAATAAAAATAACTATGGGGAGTACATGAGTATGTTGTTCAACCTCTCAAACTTTAAAATCATTTTTATTATCCATGAAATTACCTTTATAGGTTTGTGTGTTGAAAATAGTCTCAATGGGCTAAAATGGAGTAAGATGGCCATCTAGATGAACAAGAAACAATAATTTAGAATTATCCTAATTTATTCATAATAAAATAAAGGACAAATGGACTTCATACACATGTTTCTAATCTATGAATGGAGTCATCTTGAATGCCTATAGTCATCCAAGTAACAAGTGTCAAGCAACTAGGCCTAGTTGGCTAGTTGGTCTACTTGACCAATGAAATAAGACTTCATGATATGCAAGTAAGAGCATGAAAGGTAGGTGTCCAAAATATATATTAGTTCAAGGAATTTTTTGATGATTAATTTAATCATGATTTCCTTCTTTAAATTTTGGATAAATGTGTCAAGAGTCTCCATGGTAGTTTCAAATAGTTTGTTAACTCCCTAGTCAAGAAGGTATTTTTTGGTATAGAGGGAGTACAAAGGTGTCAAGTTGAGATGTTAAGTAGTGAAGAGATGTCAAGTTAATCATGAAATTTTGATGAGTGTGTTACCAATTTAACTCCTTTATGTCTAATTGGTATATTTTCAAGACTTTAAAGATACTCAATGAGTGCCTTATCATCTCATCTTCGCCAACCTCATGGAGTTACTTGAAGAGAAGATTGACACATGTCTCAAAAAAATTTACTATGATTGTATTTTGGTTTTTAAAGAGGGTAAATAATTTTATGATGACTAAATACTCATCATTTATCCTCCTACATCTACCTCTCTCTCTCTCTTGATAATTATCTATATAAATAATTATTTTTATCCTTGTAATCTATCTTCACATTAGTTATGGTAAAGACCTACCAAAATTGAATCTTTTACTTTCTATTGAAATGAATTCAAGATGGATATTTTGTTTCCTTCTTGAAAATAGTGAATTTTAATATGTCTTATTAATGATCTTAGTGGTAGTGTTATATTATTTCAATTTGTCCTTCATGTTCATGCCTTATGTAACTTGTGCCTCTCACAGGTCATATAAAGTGTTTTAATCAGTTTTCTAATCTATGTAATTTATAAACCATTAGTTTTGATGTTATAACCTCTTCGTTTATCATTCTAGTACATTTACAATCTCTCAAACCTTCATATTGAAACACTAATGTGATTAGGATTTTTTTTTAGTAGCATAATCAAATTATAGTCTAATATTTCATAGTAAATCTTCAAAAGGCTGAGGAATTCATGTTTTATGCATCACCTTTAATTTATATTGATAATTTTATTATTCATTTCTCCCTTTTCCATGTCAAGCACATAGTGTAGTTGCTTAAATTAGGTGTTTTACTTTGGGATCTAGCCCAAAATCTAGAGGTTTAACTCACTTGTAAGTAACCCATAACCTAGGATCATTCCCATTGCATAGCTCAAGTTGAGAGGGATTGAATAACCCTCTCATAGGGTGAATTTTTTATCTATAATAATTTTGGAATGCCTGATAAGACTCAAAAAAAGAGGTTGTCTAAGATATATGTTGGTCTTAATACTATTGTAGTATTACCAGCCTTCTTTATGCAACATTTGGCGACTTCAAAAGATTTTGAACCCCTGGTTATTGACTAGTGGGCCAAATTTCATGCCAAAGGCCACTAAAAGGTCAAAATTGAAAGGTATTTCCTTTAAATTTATTGAATTACCTTTGAATTCATATAAAATAAAGATATTTATTCATACTCTTCCATATACTAAGTCGCCTAGAAGGAGGATATTTATTTCAAATAATACAAGTTCTCCTAAGGCTGATAATATGGCTAGAAATCTACATTTAGTTGCCTTTAATGGTGATTATCCTTTGAATATTTAGAATAATGATGATATACCCATGACTTCCCTTAAGAGTGTGCCTCATTTCAATAGAGAGACCTCTCTTACTCTAATTAAACACATTAGAGGCATGGAAAACTTTTGTAACACCCACAACATCACACAATAGAATGTGGCAATAAAGTTATTAGAAAATAGTTTCAAAGTAAAATCTTTGGATTGGTATAGTACCTTAGATCCTAATTCAAATGACCCATGGGATGACTTAGGAGAGAAGTTGAGAAAGAGATTTGAGGACAAAATTGATCATTTAACCTTGGTCAAACAATTGACTACCATAAAAAGAGGCCCCTAAGAATTCATTCAAGATTTTAATGTTAGGTTCTAAAAGACATGGGATAGAATCCTAATTCTTGTAATACCCACTCCAAACTATGATTTTCTCTATTATCTCAAGGCATTGAATAGTGATATTGTAGTTATGATTTAATCCATGGGTGGGAATACTTTACCAAATGCATATGACATTGACTTATTAGCTAAGAACAACTTGATCTAAGCTATAAAACTTATTCCAAGACATCCTATTCCTTTTTTTCTTGATATTCAACCTTTTACCCCATATATTGCCTCAATTCCTACCATAATCGATCATGAATTGGCTACCCCTAGTTAAGTAAGTAAAATAAATGATGTGGAAGTACTTCATTAAGACACTTGAAAGTAAAGTCATGGAAATGGAAAGGTAGAAAAAATAGTTTCATAAACCTTACCAAGCTCATCATCCCTATCAATCAAATAGACCACCTTTTTAAGGAAATGTTTAAGGACAAGGACTTGTCACTAATACTAGGCCATATGCAAGTTTTAACCCAAATGCAGCCTCTACATCAAGAGAATTGGTACCCACTCAGAATAATCTAATGTAATATAAATAATTGCCTCCTTAATAGAACCAATCTTGTGAGAAATCCACCAATCAAGATGGAACATTGAATCAAACTAGTGTGGCACAAGAAATAACCTTTTCTTCCATGACACAAGATGAAGTATTTAATCATGTTATGAATGTTAGAGAGCAAGGTCAATCAATTGATACCATTTTTAACTTCTAATAAGAGGAATATTATGCCATAAATTATGTGGGTATCTCAAGTAGAGGGGTGGATAGTATAGTTGCAACCAATACTAGGTCTAAAACAAGAGCTATTAAAGAGACGCAAGGGAGTGGAAAAGGTTAAAATTAATTTTCATCCATGGCTCAAGGGGTAAGAGAGCCTAATCTACCTCTAAAGGCTAAATAATCTCATAGAAATTATAATGACAAAGGTACTTTTGTACACCAAAATAAGTAGGTCCAAGGTGATACTATGAATGTTAGAGTACAACCAAGGATTGATGTTTCTCTTAACATAGTAGATCAATTGAAAAAGGTTAATTTAAGTATACCTATGTGGGACACTTTTTAAATAATGGGGAAAAGGGACACATTAAAATAATAACTATCTAAGCTCAATCTATCATTAGGAGCAACAAATAAAGGTATTATTGTATATGCAAACACATCTCAGATTAGTGAGACACAACAAGGTAAAGTGAACATGCCTCCTCCATTATATGTTTCACTTATCATTGGTGATTTTTTGGTGAATAATTCAATAATACATAGTGGGGATAGTAGCTCAATTATGCCAAAGAAAATTTTGGACAAACTAGGCCTCAAGTATGAACCTCATGTTAAAGGTGTGTTGCAACTAGATGGATCAACCACTAATACAATTGGTGTTGTCAAGGGTTTGAATATAAATCTTCATACTTATCCTAACTTATCTATTACTAAATATTTATTTTTGGTTGATCTACCACCATACTTTTCCCTTTGCTTGTTAATGGACTTCACAACTAAGATAGTTATCTACTTACCATCAGATTGGTCCTACATGGCCTTTAAAACAATATATGAAAACAAAGTTATGATAATATCAAAACCTATGTCAAAGTTTATATTGATCCATACAATCCAAAGGTAAATAATCCCAATTTTTCCATTATTGATGAATAATAACAACCTAGGTATTAATAACTATTTGTTCTTCTTGAAGACATTTCAGACCTCTTCTTTGATGAGTGGGGGGCATAAAATCATGAGTTTGATCCATATAGAGGGATTAAAGATGTTTTTATTGGATTATATTGTTTACATGAGAAGGTACATCCATACCTTCTCTTTCTAAGCTTAATGATGATGATGATGATGGTTTGTGGAAGTTTTTTTTTTATGTCTCAAGAAGCAAGAAAGGAGTAGGTGCTGGAATGATGTTTATTTCTCCATAAAATGAAAGGTAATACTCAACTATTAGATTTTATTTTAGTTGATATTTTAATGTATAAAATTATGAATCTCTTATTCATGGGATTAAATGGGTAAGGAAGAGAGGAATCAAATAAGTTTAATTCATTAGAGATAGTGAACTTGTTGTACAACAAGTAGGAGGTATGAGTGCTTCTAAGGACACTTTTTTGAAGTCCTATAAGCGTAGAGTGTGGGATATCATTAATGAATTTTAATATTTTGACATAAAAATAGTCCCAAGGGAGAAAATCAACATGTTGATAGGTTGGCATCATTTAGAGCACAATTTGACATTCCCAATGATGTTAAGAATACAAAAATTTAGTTACAGATCATGGTAGTTGTAAGGCCTTCCATAATATATAATGATAATTGTAAGGTGTTTGAAAGTGAAAAAAAATATCATGTTTCCTACAACATAAAGTTTAGCTATCTTCTAAAAACTAGGACAAGTTGTAGCATCAATATGAATAACAAGTTGTATAACTAAGGTCTAACAATCTCCCTAAAATATTGGTTACTCTCGAGAGTATATTCAATGATAGTGATAAAATGAGGAGAGATAAAGTAAGAATATGCACTAAGTAATAACACCATGAGATAGTGTCTATCTTTAAGGACAAATTACTCAATCTTGGGAAGGTATGTACACAAGAAGAAAAGGAAGCATTCATTAAACTATGTAGAGAGTTTGAGTATATCTTTGCTTGGGATTATAGTGACCTCAAGGGGTTTTATCACTCATTAGCTCAAAATACCATATAACTTGATCCCAATGTTAAGCTTTTAAGGAAAAGGCAAAGGCCAATCAATCCTAAGGTGGAGGTTCTCATGAGAAAGGAACTCACCAAGTTGATAGAGTCAAAGATCATATTTATTTTCAAACACTCTTCATGTGTTGCCAATATTGTTCTTGTGAGAAGTAAAAGTGGTGAAATAAAGTTATGTGTGGACTTTAGATATTTTCATAGGGTCTCATTGAAATACCACTATACTTGAAGTGGTAGTAGGTTCTCAATGTTTCTCACTCTTGGATGGTTGTTTAGGGTATAAACAAGTGTTGGTCAAAGAAGAAGACCAACATAAGACAACCTTCACTACCAAATTGGGAACATATTCCTAAAAAATAATTCCATTTGGGTTGTCTAATGCAAGTGATATATTATAAATAGCGATGGATATGGATTTCCAAGGCTGTATGAATGGGATGGTATTGATATACATTGATGACATAACAGTTTTCTTCAAGAATGCTATTGACCACTTAAAGCATCTAAGGTTAGTATTTGAAAGGTGTAAAAAATATGGAGTTTATCACAATCCAAATAAGTTTGTCTTTTTTTTTTATGAAGGTAAGTTACATAGGCACATTATTTCTAAAGATGGACTTGCTATTTATCCTAATAGAGTTGAGGCCATTTTATCTTTATCACTACCCAAGCATAAGAAGGCTTTGAAAAGTTTCCTTGGAAATATTAATTTTTTTATAAGGATAATACCTAGATTTTCCACTCTTGTGAATCCTATAACAGCCATGTTGAAGAAAAATCAAGCATTCTAATGGACCAAATAAGGAAAAGTTAGTTTTGAGGCCATCAAGAAAGCTATTAGTTAAGCACCAACATTAATCAATCTTGATTTATCTAAATATTCCTTCTTGTATGCTTTTGATAAAACCAACACCATATCCTCTATGTTGATGCAATAAAATGATGAATTAATTAAACAACCTATAGCATTTTTTAGTCAAGGACTAGAAGACTATGAAGAAAGGTGTACATATGTTTAGAAGAAAGTGTTGACTTTGATAACAAGTCTTAATAAATTAAAACATATGGTGTCAAATAAAAAAATTAATGTGATGGTAACCCATCCAAGCATAATATACTTCCTCGTGAATAAGGACTTGAATGAGAAAATGGTTGGGTGGATAACTAAAGTGATTGAATATGATGTTGAGATCAAGGCCACCAAGCTAGAAGAGGGTTGTGTGAGCACCTAGGATTAGACCTAAATTAATAATAATAGATGGTTTTAGCATTGAAATAATGTCATAGTATAGTTGATACTTCATCTCCTACAATTTGGACACAATAAATGGTGAGATTCCTTCAAATAGGTGAACGTCTTATGGGATTAGATCAAGCAAGAAGAAGATAATTTAGATTGAAAGGAATGCCTTATGTCCTTGTAGATGGAGTTATTTTCAATAAATATATAAATGGAGTGCTACTTATATGTGTAGCAATAGATCAGGTTGTTAAAATCTTAGAATAACTCCATGATGGGCCAATAGGAGGTCATTTTGCACCTAAAACCACAATTGCAAAAATAATGAGGACTAGTTATTATTGTCCCAACCTATTCAAGCATGCATATGATTGGGTTATAAAGTGTCAAAATTGTGCATTATTTTTAGTTAAACAAAGACTTGAATCCCTTCCTCTTCACCCAATCCAATTTTAAAAACCATTCATGTAGTGGGGGCTTGATTTCATTGGAATGATTGACCCTCCATCTAGTACTGGTCATAAATGGGTTCTTATAGCTATGGACTATTTCACAAGGTAGGTAGAGGTAGTATAACTCAAGGAAAATAATGAAACTTAAGTTATTTACTTTAATGATATCAATCTTTGGCTTCTCAAATCCTTCTGCAAAAAAATTTATCTATTCTTCTTCCTTGATTGATTGTAATTGAGCCATCATCTACATATCTTCTTGAGAACCAACTCATTCCCCTACTCTATCACACTTTATTATCTCAAAATTAGTTTGAAGACCCTCCACATTGGTTGAAACATCAACACCAACTAGTTCTCCAATCACTACCACCATATTAACCATTTGGTCAGCTTCTTCACTCCACTTATCATACCAATAAACATGTTGAGTTGCTATACACTTAGTTATCTTCTTTGTTATCCTATCCATGGTTGGACCTGCACAATGCACAAACATATTAGGGAAAAAAAGAGTTACCTCATTCACATCATACACCATCTCATCATGCTCCAAAGGCATGTTGTCCAACCCATCTCCAATGTTATCATTCTTTTCAAGTTTTTCACTCTCATAATGAGCTCTCAAAAGCTCTATATCAGTGACCTAAAAGGATAACTTCTTCTCAATCACACATTTTATTCTAGCTCCTTTGCAAGCCTAGACATTATTAATTATCTACTTGTTTACACTAGCTTGCACAACCTCTACACCAAATGCTTCTACCATGAAAACATGCAACTCTACTTGGATTCTTTCTTCCTCTATTTGAAATTCTACATGGTTGTCATCTTATTTCTTCAACTCTATCACATATATCTTTTCCTTCATGATAACTACTTCCTCTATGTGTTTCTTAGAAAATATATTTCTCCTTAAGTGTCATTATATAGGCTAATTTTTTTGAAAAACTAACTCCTGAAATGAAATCCATAAAATGGCTTATACTTCTCATTAGTGGAAACTCATTAGGAAACTCATCAACCATGATATCCACATACTCCTCTAGCAAATTCAAAATTTCTAATGGAAAATTAGTCAAATTAGAAGCTTTAATGACTATTTTGGGCTTGGAAACTAATGCACAACCAACCTTTTCTTCTTTTACCAGCTGCAATAATTCTTTTCCACTCACCAAAAATACCTTAGTGTTATTTTTATCTTCACTGCCATCTTTCAATGGTGTCAATATATGTTTCTTGACATCCTTTTCCAATGTATAAGTGTTATTATTTCCATCATGTATATATCTCCTTTCAAACTTCCAAGGTCTACCCAAAAACACATTGCAAACATCCATAGGCATAATATCACAAAGTAATTCATCCTTATAACTACCAATCCTAAAATCAACCTTACATTACTCATTGATTAATACTTGATGTCCCATTTAGATCTAAGATAATTTGTATGGTGTAAGATGTGTCAAATTTTTCAATCCTACTTTTTAATTAATTTATGAAGAAATAAGTTATTTGTACTACCACTATCAATTATAACTTTACAACACTTACCTTTTGATTTGCATGTAGTTTTAAATAATGTTTTCCTTTTGGTCGATTCCTTCTCTTCCTTCTTTGGATTTATTAGTACTCTCTTCATCAACAAGGACTCTCCTACTTTAGGTTCTTCCACATGTGATTTTGATCCTCCACTTTCTTCTTTAGCTTGAACAACATGATTGTTGCCTCTAGTTCTTATATGAATTGTTGGTCTATTTTTAGGACATTCGTATGATCTATGCCTAGCATACATGTTATATTTGAAACATTTTCTCTAAATGCCTTTTTTTTACCTCTTGTATATGTCCTTCTTCCTTTGTATGAATAGCCTCCTCTTGTATCATTGTCTTGAATTTGAGATTTGTTTACTTCTTCATTATGAATCTGTAATTGATTTCTACCACCTTATTGTCCTCTAGCTCTAAAATGTTTGCCTCCTCTTCTAGATTGTTGATTTTATATTCTAGTCAACTTCTTTTCTACTTTGAGAGAAAATTGATAATATTATTCAATTGATCTTAGAGATAATAAATTTATTTCATCCTAAATATTCAACCTCAAACCATTGATTTACCTTACTATTTTCTCAACATCTTCTTCTACATGACCAGATATGATTGTAAGCTTATAGAATTTTTCATTATAGTCCTTTACAGTCATATCTTTCTACTTCAAGTTTTGGAGTTTCTTCAACAAGTTTGTTTATTATTTTACATGCATGGATTTGGATTTGAGTTTGGCTGCCATTATGTCCCATGACTTTATCTTCTCTTTATTTCTTTTCTTTCTTTCTTCTTGGAAATTATCCCACCAAAGATATGTATGTCCCTTTAGTCTTGTACAAGTAAACTTAACCTTATTGTATTTAGTTATTTATTTAAAATAAAATTACTTACCCATTGTAATTATCTAGTACATAAATTATTCAACATCAAGACTGCCTCTATATACTAGATCCTCTAATTTGGGCTTTGATCATATACCTATGACTACTTTTAAGAGTCTTTCTTCCATCATCTTCTTCTTATGCAACCTTTTCTTATTGTTCTTCCTCTCTTTAACTCAAATAAATTGTTACAACACCATATATATATATATATATATATATATATATATATATATATATATATATATATATATATATATATATATATATATATATATTCCAAATCTGCCTGCATATTTTTCATTTGTTCCAACAATACATGTCTTGGTTGTCTTCTTGGACCTCCTTTAACATCACCTCTGGCTGCTGCTCTAAGTGTCATTCTTTCACTTTATTACAAGTTTATTTTTCACAACCTAATATTCACTCTTATAAATTAAATATGTATCCTTATCTCACATTTAATTACAACCAAACCATGTTGTAATACCAAAAATAATGGAGAGATTTAAAGAAGATCAACCTTGTAATATGCTTTTGAGAGAGAGATTAAACCTACAAGCCTTATTGAGAGTAATTTGATGATAAAAAAGGAATATTTATAATATAAAAATATTTTAAACATTAATTTTATGTTAAATAAACTCATTATATTTATTTATTCCTTTATCAAACCTTAAAAATGTAATAAAACACAAAATAGGGTTTCTAGCCTTTAAAATTAAGCCTGTAGACTATGTTCTTAAATAAATTGATCTTTAGGCATACCCAAAAATTTAAAAAAAATTTAAAACATATTATTTATCTTAATTCACCTATACATAAAATTTCATTATATTCAGATTGGTCATTTTCAAGTTATGATGACTTTAGTGGTTCTAGTGCTCTAAATAAGCCTTCTTTTAGACCTATAGTCTGATTTTTTTGAATAACTTTCTTTCAAGATACCAAATCAATATATAAACACTTTTAACACTTTTAAAAAAATAATAATATACCTTTATACCAATTTTCATAAATTTTAGATATTTATTTTTCAAATTATAATGATTTTTGTCCTTTAAACCCTAACATGCTTGTACATAGGTCGAAAGAACTCAATAAAAGATAATTTAAATTTTATGATCTGATTTTAAAATATTTCAATTGGATATGGTATAAAACACCATTATAATTATTTTTAAATTAATTATATTCCTTTAAAATTCCCATAAAATGACTAAAATATACTTTCCTTGATTACAAAAGACCTTTTCTTTCAATGTGTATAGGCAACAAGCATAAAATCAATAGAAATTATAATTCTTAAGATCTAGTTTGGATTATTTTCAATTTTAAAACCTGAATACACATGTATATTTCCTTTACAATTTATTTTATTTATTTTTCAACCTTAAATTTTGATAAAAGATAACTTTTACTTGAATGTAAAACCCTTATTTGACTGCAGAAACCTATATTATCTTCTTCAAGTCTACATGTAAGAATACCTTCCAAATCAAAGATATAATTACAAAACAATAATAAACACATATATATTATATGAGATATAAATATAATAATTTATCTTAATAATATAATATTTATATTGATTTTTGAATGCAAATATTGTGCAGTCTTATTACACAGTCTTGTTCACATCCCTATTTTTTTAAACTTCTCTCTTTTTCTCCAAATATTGGAGTATTTTGTCTTATCTCTTATTTATAATGTTGAGACATGTTCATGTTTTTGGTATTATGACATTAATTTTTTCATTTATGTCAATTTTTTGTGAGTGTCATTGATGTCTTAGAGATGCTCTTGTGAAGATGCATGGTATGTGATCATGATGGCTTAAGCATGGTCTAGGAAGTCCTTGAATTCTACATAAGGTCTTGGCACAATACTATCATATGTGATAATATAACCAAGTTAAAAATTTAAAAGAGATAATTTTTAGGTAACCTGGTAATTCTTCTAAGGTTGATGACATATCAAGGTCAAGGTCAAGATCAAGATACAGGGTAAGCATAATTTTGAGCACTAGTCTTAAGGAACATTATCATATCATGAGCATGTGTGTCAAGATGGTAGTTTAGTAATATGGATACACACATGTATTATTGTATTTTTAAAGATTACCAAGCATGAATATGAATTTTTTAAACACTCAAGAAAGTTTCAAGATAAACCTTCAAGGGTATGGTCTTAAGCCTAAGCATGTAACTAGACTAGTCTTAGACTCTGCCTGACCTAATGAGGAGTCTTGAGGAGTTATCAAGAATTAAAATCATTTTTAGATCATGTTATAATATTTTTTAAATTTTTTAAATAGGTTTATAAGTTATTTAATCATTTAGAGAAGGTTTTTAGGTTAGTTTTTGGCTTAGTCTTTACATGAAGAAACTTAGTGAGAAGGCACATGCATGGTAGCATGATGAGATAGCAATATAAAGCTTATGAGAAGAATATTGGTAGTGTGTTATTATGGTATAAGTTTTTATAACATTATTATGAGGTATTTATAATAGTACAAGATGTTTCAAGGTATGTTCAAGGTCTAAGTGTGACCGGTAGTTCAAGGCCTAATATGCAAAGAAACTTAGTTTGGCCTAATGAGGGGTCAAGTTTAGTTCCCAAGGTGATAAAGATAATAACATAATTATAAGAGGTGTGAAATTTTTATTCAATCTTTTTGACCAATTTTAAGGTCATATTCTAAAGGAGAAATCATGAAAAATGGTGTTGAGGTTTTATGTGTGCATAGAATGAGGTGTCATAGACTTAAGAAGGATTTTCTTATGCTCATTGGCACATGAAACCTTTGCATGAGGATCCAATAAGTTCATGATAGTTTGGGAATGGTCCTATCTTAAATTTCCTATCATTTTTTTCTAGTTTTAGGGCCTAAGATTTATTAACGATTGTTAAGAATGTAAGATAGTCTAAACCCTCTCTAAAACTCTAATAGTGACATGTTATGGAATATCTTTTTATAAAGTGATTATAATGGTTTTTTTCAACCATTATTATGATTTGAGGTTGTATTAAACTCTTTAAATTACCTCCAGGTGGCATTGGTCTATAATAAGAGTGAGTGGAAGCTATAGGAAAACCCTTATTTCTTTGATTTTTGATGTAAAAAGCAATGTTGACCAGGTCAAAGCATGCAAATGATTGGAGGATGATGTGTGAGACTTGTATTTTATGATAATTTAATTTTTTTATTATTTTTTATACCTTAATTATGCTAAACCTATCATGTAAGTTGACCTATCACTAAATAGGCCTAATGAGGAAGATAGTGAGAAAACTAGGCAAAAGTGAGAATGAGATTAGGAATGGGTTGTAGTGGATTAGGTATGGATCAAAATTCATGGGGATATTTTTTCAATACATATATCACATATACCATTTGAATATAAGTTTTTAACATTCTCATATACAATCAAAAAAAAAATCTCAAAGTGACCTATCTAACACAGTGAGGTTTGTGTCGGATGAAGATATGAGATTGGTTTGTAAGACCAATATTGATATTGAACCTTGTGTGTGTGTGTGTGTGTGTGTGTGTGTGTGTGTGTGTGTGTGTGTGTGTGTGTGTGTGTGTGTGTGTGTATGTGTGTGTGTGTGTGTGTGTTATAATTATTATTAGTGATCATATAAACCCATTATAATTTCATAAAAGTGTTCACATAGGTGTTCTAAGTCTTGGTTTTCATGACTATGTTTTGGAGCATTCAAGTAGTTTTATGTGTGTTAGTAATAATGATGTTCTTGAGTCATTATGCATAGAGTTTATGAATATAATGAACATGAATTTTTTATATATGTATAATATTTTAATTTTAATATATTTATATTCATGACAAACTCCTATGAAGGTGTGAAAATTTAAAGGTTCTTGATTGTGTTTTGAAGCATATTTGTAGTTCTAAGTGAGCATATAAAAGTGATCAATTTGAGGTATTTTTCCATATATAGTGTAGTATTATTGACATGATGATGAACCTGAGTTAATTTAAGTTATATACATGTGATTTTTTCATTGGGTTATGTGTAAAAATTGAGTGTATGCTTCATATTTTCAAGATAGACTTTATAGCAATGAGAAGGCCTAATTACGAGTAGATCTAATGGTGTGGTTCAAGAAGTGAAATGAGATAAATGGTGTTGGGTACATAAGGTGAGATTATAAAATATATAACTTCATCCATTTTCTGAGTCTCAATATGTTTTAAGGTGATCAAGATGAAATGTGTGCTTTGAGAAGGCCTAATTGCATTATGTCTCTAGTAGGCCTAATGATGATTTTAGTTCTTATGGGTGATGACCGAATTATGTAGTGGGTGTTTCACTTGTGAAATTTATTTTTTGATCTATTCCAATGTTTTTTAAATTATGGATAAGTTTATGTCCAAAAAAGGTGGGTGAGAGCAAGAGTCAAGTATAAAAAGAAGGTCTAATAGGCCTAATTTGACTAGTTAAAATATTGAAGAAATGAGTGAATGATATAGAGGTTTGGAAACCAAGTAAATGGATTTAATAATATAATATATATGTATTTATCATGTCATTAAGTTATAACTATGATTCCATAGGTGATGAGTAAGGTCATATGACCTAATTTTGCCAAAGAAAGGGCTAGTTGAGCGAGACGGCCTAATAGGTTATTTGAGAAAGATAGAAGAGTTTGAAGAACAAAAGAATGGGATCATCATAATTTTAGTGATAAATAGGTGTCCAAAGGTGATAAAAGTTTATAATTATCTAATTTTGTATTGATTTACCTAGGGTATTGGTGCCTCTTTGCCATTTGGTGCTTGTTAAAGGCCTAGTTGAGTTGGTGCTTGACTAGTGAGGGGTTGGTGCCTCATTAAATCTTGATTAATTTTTTATATGGATGTAGTCCAAGTTATGTTTTATTGGGTTTTATTCTCCTTGATTTTTTACCACATATCACTTATTTTCATATCTTATATGCTTATGTGGATACTTGTTTATGTATTGGTTGAAGTGTGTGTTTGAATGAATGCTTCATGAATGATAAGTGAAATTGAAGGATTATTTTAAGGGCACTAATTCACACCCACCTCTAATTATTTTTACTTCCAACATTTGGTATTACATTAGGTCATTTAGAGTAGTCCTAATATCCTAAAGGAGATGTTAAGCAAGCAAAGATGGCTAGTCAAGCACAAGGTGGTTTCTTTAAAAGCAAGGCTCCATTGTTTAATGGATATAATTACACTTTTTAGAGTGTTAAGATGAGAAAATATTTTATGTATCAAGTTAATGATGTTTTGGAATCAATTTTAGATGGATATACTACACCTCCTATTCCTTTTATAGATGTAATAGGTTAGAATTCTAGTGACAATAATTCAAAAGTAATAAATGGTATTATGTGTGGCTTATCAGAGGCAGAACTTGTGAAGGTGATGCATTGTATGTCTATTAAATAAATATGGTAAAAGTTTAAGACTATCTATGAAGGATACTCCAAGGTCAATTTGGCTAATTTTCAAACCCATAGAAGACAGTTTGAAAGCTTAAGGATGAATGAAAATGAGACCATTGTAGCCTAATTATTGAGGGTTGATGAAGTGGTCGACATCATAAGAGGCCTATGTGAAGAATTGAAAGAATCTATTATTGTTCAAAAAAAATTTAGATCTCTAACTCCTAAGTTTGATTATAAATTATCTATTGTTCAAAATATGTAAGATCTATAAAAGCTATAGATGGATGGACTTTATGGTACCCTAATATCTTATGAGATGAGGATAAGTGGAGGAAGACCTGCAAAGAAAGAAGATGCATTCAAGGTGTAAAATAAGTTAAAAGAGAATAAAACACAAGGTAATAAGTTCAAATACAATGATTATTATAATATTCATGATGATGAGTTGATAGCTATGCTTGCAAGAAAATTGAAAATAGGTTTAGGTAAATACAAGGGTAAGTTGCCCTTTAAATTCTTTAACTGTAGAGATATTAGACACTTTGCTAACAAGTTCCCTCATAATAATAATGCAAATTATGATGAAGATCATGATGAAGGTCATGATGTTGATAATAAATCTTAAGTTCTAATAATATCAAGAAAAGCTTTAGAAAGCATGATGATAAGAAGAAGTTTTTCAAGAGAAAAAGAAGCTTTTACACCAAAGAAGATTGTATGTCATCTGATGAGAGTGAGAGAAGTGATTTTAAGAGTGATCATGAAGGTGATGGTCCTAATTTCAATGAATTTATCTTGATTGATAAAGAATCAAGTTTTTCAAATCAAGAAGAGTCCATGTGGTTTGGAGGTGTTGTTGGTGATTTAGATGAAGAAAAAAATTAGGTGGACCTTGAGGCTGAGTTGATGAATTATCTAGAAGAACTAAATATGGTGAAGAAGAAGAATAGGGTGATGAGGTCTCTTTTAAAAGATAATGAGGATCAAATTAACTTCTTTGAAGTTAGACTGAGTAACAACTCCAAGGAATAAGAGGAAATAGTCAAATAGGTGGAGACTCAAATTGAGATTATGACTACAAGCCTAAAGGATAAAGAAGAAGAATGTACGAGGTATGTAATTGAAATGGAGTCCTTGAGAGTTGAGATAGATTAGGAATAAAGTAAGGTAAATTCCTTTGTGAAGTTTTAAAAGAGTACTAATGATCTAGACAACATCCTAAATAGTCAAAATACTACTAATGACAAAATAGGTCTTGGTTTCAATGGAGACCAAAAGAAGAACACTAATATGATCAAGAAGGTCAATGGTCAATTAAAGAATGATGGTGTTGACATAATGAAGACTAATCCTATCAAGAAACCTAATATTATAAGGTATGTTAATCCTTTCAATGGTTATTATTATTCATGTAACCAATTTGGTCATAGAGCAAGGCATTGTAGAAGACCCTCCAAGAATGAATATGCATGGAACTATGAGAAGAATCATAAGTCAATCAATATGGGTAATGATGTATTTTCATCAAGAGGAATAGTGTGTTTTAATTATATAAAGTTTTTTTATATTGTAAATTTTTGTAAGCATGGATTCTCAAGTCAAAATAAGAAGATTGATGCCCCTAGAGTGCAAGAAAGAAGACAAAATAGTGAATAGAGACCAAAGGTAACTAAGGTTAATGATGATCAGTATGCAATTAAAAGTGGAATACTTTCCATGGTGGATCATTGTTTAAATTTAAAGGATGCCAATAATTCTCCCTATCAACTTAGATTATGGATGAATAAGTCAAGACAAATAAACCAAGGTAGAATGTTATTCATATAGAGATTGAATAATTCAAGCCTAAGAGGATCATGAAGGAAGTTCAATCTATTAAAGACATGGAGAAATAGTAATCTCATGAGTTTATGTTGTTTAAATACCCAAGAGAGAAGATGTAACTCCATTAGGCTTCATCGAGATACTCAGCTACTAAGCAGAAGCATTAAGGATGCTTGGTATTAGGGGAGCTTTATACTCTTTGTTTTAGATCCAAAGTTCAATCAATAGTCTGATTAGAGGTGTGATTGTAAGATATGAGTTAAAAATAATGTGTATGATGACTTGATCAAACCAATTCACATTCATGATATTGTCTAAATACCTCATGGAGATAAGGGTAGCCATTCATACTCCAAAAGTGGGTGTGTTTGCCAAGAAGATCTATAGCAGTTGATTATGAGCCTGATCTGTGTTGAGTTATTGAAATAGAGAGAGAAAGAGAGATATAATGATCTTATTTGTAGATAAAAGGGTGTTTTTTTCTAGGTCAAAGGATCAGTTAATTGTCAAGAGTTGACCCTTTGTCACTAATGTCAAAATGGGAGAAATTTATACATAAGGTCTTGGCAGAGAGATGAGAATGATTAGCTTTGTTTGAGTGTTTGCCATCAATGACAAAGGGGGATATTTTTTAGTTATGTTCATTTTAATGGTAATGTGACATTAATGTTTTCATTTATGTCAAATATTTTGTATTTCTAATGATGTCCTAGATATGTTATTGTGAAGATGCATGGTATGTGATCATGATGGTTTAAGCATGGTCTAGCAAGTCCTTGAATTTTATATAACGTCTTGGAATAATAATGTGGTATGTGAAAAGGAAATTTAGTGAAAAATTGAAAACAGATAACTTTAAGGCAACTTGGTATTTATTTTGAGGTTGATGACATGTCAAGGTCAAGGTCAAGATCAAGATACAAGGTAAGCATACTTTTGAGCATTAACCTTAAGGAGCATTGTCATATCATGAGCATGTTTGTGAAGATGATAGTTTTGTAAGATGGATACACAATATTATGATTGGATGATTAAGGATTCCTAATAATTCATATGAAGTGTTGAAACACTCAATAAAGTTTCAAGGTAAACCTTCATAGGTATGGTCTTAAGTTTAAGCATGTAATAAGACTAGTCCTAGACTCTACCTGACCTAATGAGGATCCTTGAGGCATTATCATGAATTAAAATCATTGGTAGATAATGTGATAAGATTTTTTTAATTATTTAAATATGTTTATATTGTATACAATCTTTCAAAATAAGTTTCTAGGTCAGCTCTTGGTTGAGTCTTTGCATGAAGAAACCTAGTGAGAAGTCACAGCTTAGTAGTATGATGAAGTGAGTAGTCTAAGGATTGTGATAAGAATATCATTATTTTGTGAGAATTTTATGAGTTTTTATAACATTATTGTTAGGTATTGATAATATTACAAGAGGTTTCAAGGTGTGCTCAAGGTCTAAGTGTGACTGACAATTCAAGGCCTAATATGTAAAGAGACTTAATTTGGCCTAATAAGGGGTCAAGTTCAATTCCTAAGGTGAAAAAGATCATAATATAATTCTAAAATGTTTGAAATGTTATTTAAAGTTTTTTTACCAATTTTGAGGTCATAATTTGATGGAGAAAGCATGAAAATCAGTGTTGAGGTTTTTTATGTGCACAAAATGAGGTGTTAGAGACCTGAGAAGAATTTTCTTATGCTCGTTGGAAAGTGAAACATTTGTATGAGGATAAAATTAATTCATGTAATTTTTTTAAGGGTCCTATATTAAATTTCTTATCATTTTTTTCTATGTTGAGGGACTAAGCTTTATGAACAATTGTTAAGAATGTAAGACAATCTAGACCCTCTCTAAAACCCTAGTAGTGAGCCAATATGGAAGATGTTGTGAGGTAGTGATTTTAATGGTTTTATTAACCAAGTATTATTATTTTATGTTGTTTTAAACTCTCCCAAGTACCTCCAAGTGGCATTAGTCTTTCATAAGAGTGAGTGGAAGCTACAAGAAACCCTTATTCCTTGAATTTTAATGTAGCAAGTAGGTTTGACCAAGTCAAAGCATGAAAATTATTGGATGATGATGTGTGAGACTTGTATTTTATGATTATTTAATTTTTTTATTAGGTTATAGACCTGAAATATGATAAACTTATCATGGAAGTTGACCTATCACTAAATAGGCCTAATGAGGAAGATAGTGAAAAAACTAGGCAGAAGTGAGAATGAGATTAGGGATGGGTTGGAGTGGAGTGGATTATGGATGGATCAAAATGAATTGGATTATTTTTAAATACCTATATCACATATCCCATTTTAATATAATTTTTTAATATGCTCATAAATAAGCAAAAATTTGTTCTTAAAGTGACCTGTCTAACACAGTGAGGTCTGTGTAGGGTGAAGACATGAGATTGGTCTGTAAGACCAATATTAATATTTAAAATTATAAAATATATATATTTAAATATTTTATAAATATTATTAATTATTATATAAACCAATTTTAATTTCATAAAAAATTTCACACAAGTGTTCTAAGTCTTGGTTTTCATGACTGTGTTTTGGAGCATTTAGGCACTTTTCTATGTGTTAGTGAGAATGATGTTCTTGAGTAATTATGAAAATATTTGAAGAATAAAATGCAAATTAATTTATGTTATATGTCTCATATTTTAATTTTAATATATTTATATTCATGATAAACTCCTATGAATTTTTAAAAAATCAAAGGTTCTTGACTAGGTTTTGAACTTTGTTTGCAATTCTGAGTGAGCTTATGAAAGTGATTAGTTTGAGGTATTTTTCCATATATGGTGTATTATAATGTACAGTATTATTAATATGAGGTTATTAAGGTTATATACATGTGATTTTTTTATTATGTTATGTGTCAGGGTTGAGTGTATGCTTCTGATTTTTAAGATAGACTTTCTAACAGTGAGAAGCTTAATTGCAAGTAGACCTAATGGTGTGATTCAAGGAGTAAAATGAGGTAAATTATGTTGGAGACATAAGGTGATATTATTATGGATATAATTTAATAATTTTTTAATTTTTTCATCCATTTTTTTAGGCTCAATATGTTCCAAATTGGTCAAGATGAAATGTGTGTTTTGAGAAGCCCTAATTGCATTAGGTCTCTATTAGGCCTAATGATGGTTTTGGTCCTTATGAGTGGTGACCAACCTATGTAGTGTGTGTTTAACTTGTGAAACATGTCTTTTTATCTATTCTGATTATCATACAAGTATTTATAGGTTTATGTCTGACCAAGGTGGGTGAGAGCAAGAGTCAAGTATAAAAATAAGGTCTAATAAGCCTAATTTGACTAGTTTTTTTTTTAAGGAAATGAGCAGATGATGTAGAGGTTTGGAAACCACTTGAATGGATATAATAATATCATATTTATGTATTTATCATGTCATGAATTTATAACTATGATTATATATGTAATTATCAAGGTCATATGACCTAATTCTACCAAGGAAAGGGTTAGTTGAGCAAGAAGGCGTAACAGGTCGTTTGAGAGAGATAGAAGAGTTTGAAGAAAAAAATAAGGGGATTATCATAAATTTATTAATAAATATGTGTCTAAATTTTATCAAATTTTAAAATTATTTTAATTTTTTTTGAGTTACCTATGGGGTTGGTGCCTCCTTGCAAGATGGTGTTTGTTAAAGGCCTAGTTGAGTTGTTGTTCCTTGTGGGGTTGGTGACTCATTAAATATTGATTCATTATCTATAGGACTATATTTCTAGTTGTGTTTTACTAGATTTTATTATTATTTATGTATTTATACATATCTCTTGTATTCATATGTTATATTCTTATGTGGATACTGGTTTATGCATTGGTTGATGTGTGTGTTTGAATGAATGCTTCATGAATGATAAGTGAAATTGAAGGATCATTTTAAGGGCACTAGTTCACTAGATTTACTTAAAACACATAATTATTATATTTTATTTTCTATTAACTCATAAAATATATTCATCCTCTCCCCATTATCACTTCTTTGCTCCAATCTCCTAAACTTTCTCAAACTACCTAATGAACTTAGTAAACTTAACTAAAGATTTTAATCTCCATTAAGTTTGACTTAATTAAATATGATTTAAGAAATTTGGTTTGTTATAAATAATTATTGGTAAAATTAATTTACCCCTTCAATAATTAGCATGACCTTTAGATGCACTAAAATATGATAAATACCTTTCAAATAACCTATACAAATTCATATTTTCAAATAGGTAATTTTGGCAAGAAAATGGAAAAAAAGCCAAAATTGACAAATTTTTGAATGTTAGTGATTTTAAACCCTCATAAATTACTAAAAATGATATCCTAAACCTACTCAAATATAAAACCAAAATAAATATAACAAAAATAAGTTTTTTAATCCTATGCTCTTGCACCAGTACTCTTAAACCTTACTCTTTCAATTTCAACCATTTCAATGTTTTCAATTTCAGACTATATGTGTTGATTATACACTATAATAAGCTCTTGATTTAATTTTAGTCACCAAAAAATCACTAAATTTGGAATCATGCAACTTCAAGGTGTGTTATAAAAACCTAGGTATGCATTCTTTTTCCTTTAAACTAGCAATTTTGTTACTAGATTAAAGGTGGGGCAAATGTAGACACTATTTCTAAATTATATAACACCTAAATATTGTACACTTGGAAAATATGGACCTTATTTTTCCTCTCATTTTTATACATTTTCCCATTTTTGAAAGGCTCACAACTATTATATTTATATACTCATTACTTAGCTCTTAGTCAGACCAATGTTATTCTGATGACTCAGGCCTTCTACCTTACCCAAAATTTTATAAACCTAGTTATCATCTATCTCTACAAGTTTGGGACATATACCTATTTTATAAATTCCTAAACACTTTCATCCTAGTTAGATTCTTATGTTGATGAAAGTGTCAAATGCCCTAAAGTCATCAAATTTAAAAATGAAATGTATCCCTATGGTTAGCCTAAGTGCTTTATTGCAAGACATTTCTCATAAGGATTTGTATAAATACATTATCAATCCTCATTCATTATTCACCTAGAAACTTCTTACTTCTCACAATGAAAAGTACCAAAATCATTCAATCAATCATTCAAGTGAGAAAATATTCCCTGTTTTCATATTATTCATAGGAACAACATATATATAGGATTGAAGTACTGAAGGAGCATGTCATGAATCATATTTTCCAAGTTACAAGCTAGGTCACTATTGCACTTGATTTCCACATAATTCACCCTTGTGCACATACAAGCCAACACATTATGGGAGAACTACATCATTTTAAGGCACTCTTTGGAGTAGTCGCTATGTAGGCAACACTCATTAACATAGGGGTCTTTGGGTTTAGCTTGATATCTTGAACCCACTAACCCATTTTTCTAAGGTCACTATGAAGATGAAGAGTTAGGGTTTTGATGATTCAATAAGAGCAATAATTCATCAACCATATTTGAATGCACTATAATAAAGGTGACACAAAACCTATAATACTCTAGGTGATTACATCTAGATCAAGTAGGTATTCCATACTTGAGAATTTTATCCAAGTTGAACAAAAGGGTCAACGCAACCATCTAGGTTGATGTCAATGTTTGAGGTCATAGAGGTCAAATTCCCAAAATCTAATGACTAATCTAGAATCTCAATTTGATCTATTTCTAGCCTATTCCACATAAGATCTATATGCCACTATAATCCAACTAAGGACCATTATTTACCATTTATTATAATATCAATCATTGGTTGTAATTACTATTTTTAGCATATATTGGTATTTAAATTCATAATATTATTTATTCAAGTTTATAATTAATTGTCCAACTATAGATCTATTTATCACCCTTGTACTTATTCATTTTTATAGTCTTAACCCTAACCCCACTTCCAAGTTTAGGGTTAAAATTTTGATTGGACATTTAAATATGGCATTCCTTTTGATTGTGCATCATTTGAACTTTCCCCTTGTATGAGGTTTCCTTGGACCATTCTTTTATATTGTATTGGGTACTCTTGTATGTGTACTTGATTATTTATTGAGTTTATATTCTTAATATCTAGATATTTCCATGATTTATATCATGCATCTTAGGATTTAATATGACCATACTATGAGCCTAATTGATATTTTTACTTTGACATGTTATCCTTGTATGCTACATGGTTCATACACAAATTATACAGTTACCTTATCCTTTTGATATAATTTACCTACCATATTATACTTCCCTCACCTCAAAAAGGGGGCATGTCATATATTCATTACCTCTACATTTTCACATTTTATAAATTTTAATGGGGACATGTGATAAAACATGACCTCCACACTTATACACCTACTCAATTCCTAGATTTTAATGAGGGCATGTCATAAAAACATTACCTCTAAAATTATACACCTACTCAATATCTAAAAAATTTAATGGGGGCATTTAAAAAATCCATGACCTCCACACTTGCACAATCTCTAATTTAGTTTCATGATTTAGATATACACTTAGGTCAAAATATTATACATTGCACTAATTTTTCATAGATTTAAAATAGTGTTTTTATATTTATGACACATATAATCTATCTCATACATACTTTAGGTGAATATACCATTCTATTACACCAAAAAAATCAACATTTACCAATTATTCTACTCACCTATTACACTAGGATGTATTATTATCGATCTTTTTATGTTGCAGCAGTTAGCTCATTTTATAGGTTAAAGTTATTAAATAATTTAACCTCACCATATCTATAAATTTAAGTGATTAAATCATCCAATCTCACCATATTTATAGGATGAGTTCATTAAATCACTCACCCTCACCAAATTATATATATTGACACTTGAATTATGTGATTGAGATATAATGTTCTTATTGGCCATGTCACATCTCATCCTTACACCAGATTAGAGGCATAATACCTTATAATATCCCTCTTTAAATCTATAAGGTTCAGGCCTAAACCTTTTTCAACTCCAATGCTTCATAAATAAACATTTTTACCAAGTCAAATCATCAAGAGGAAACTTAGTTACATTGACACATATGTGAACTCCTTCATTGCTCTCTTTCTTTTTAAGACTTTAATTATTTCAAATTTAAAATTATATACATTGATTTATTTTGTAACATGCTCTTAGTTATAGATCATACACTAAAAAAACACTCAAAGTGGGCTCAATAAAATACAAGGTGTGTTATACACACCCAAGTATGTAATTATTTCCTTTAACCTATTAATTTCATCCTTATGCATTACTAGAATAAAAGGGGTTAAATTTAAATACTAAAACTAAATATTGATAGTATCTTGAAGTCTTGTACATTCGAAAAATATCAATAAGGGCTCTACCCTTTAGTTCTAGACCTCCCTACTAATGAAAGGCTCTCATTTTCCATCTCATTTTGCATAAATACTCATCTCTTAGTCCAATCCATTTCATTTTTATAACCCATGTCTCCTATACTACATATAAATATTAACACCTGATAAACATCCTTCACTTTTAGTTTCAAATCCATACCTGTTTTATAGCCTCCTAGACACTACCAACCATAAGGATACACTACCACCAATCTAGTGTCTAGTTATCAAAATTCATCCAAATTTTAAATGTTTCAAAACCTATGGATCAGCCTATTTTTATTAAAACCTATCATGAGATATTTTCAAAAGGTGTGGTATAAATACAAGTCTAAGTATTATCATTCCTCATCTAGAAAATACCAAACAAACACCTACTAAAACTAAATAAATCAACTATATAACCAAACAATTCTACCCTATTCATCAAGATTTTTAGATCAAGCATAAGAGCATTCATCTTACAAGTTTGAAGCATTCAAAGAGCATCCCATGAGCTATATTTTTCAATTTATAAGCTATATCACTGCATGCATCTTCATAAAGAATATTTCACCCTTGTACACACTCTTTTCCACACATAAGGGATAACTACATAAGTTTAAGGCCCTCCTTGGATTATTGGATATTTAGGTAGTGCCTATTGATAGAGGGGTCTTTGGGGAAGTTCAACCCCATGAGACCACTTACCCATTTTTTAGCAAACTCATTCCAAGGGTGAAGAAGGGTGAAGAGCTAAGGTCTTGATCATTTAATAAAGAGCAACATCCTATATCCCATATATGAATACATCAGTAGAAAGGTGATAAAAAATATAGAATAATAAATTTTATTACATATAGATCCAAACCTTACTCCATATTTGACACCTACATCACAGTTAGACACTGGCATTGATGGTAGTGTCTAGATTCATTAGTAGTGTCTACAACCATAAAAGTGCAATTTTCAAAATTTGATGACTAATCAAAAATACTTATCCTATATTTTTAAACCCATTTTGATTCTAAATTTACTTACACATAGTAAACTAGATAAATATCATTATTTCTTATTTATTACAATATCCTTCAATAGTTGTACTTTACTTATTATAGAAATCTCAATTGTTTAAATTCAAAATATTATTTATCTCAATTTTTTTATTAATTAGATAGCTATAGATTAGTTTATCACACTTTTTCTTGAACTAATTATATATTTTTAACCATATAACCCTACATATAAAAAATTAGGGTTAAAAAAAATGATGGTTAGAAATTACATCTAAAATTAGATAAGAAGGGATGTGATCAACCAAAAGTGATATCCATAAAGGGGATATCAGTGAATATATAATGAAGGTGTAAGGATTAAAGGTGCCAAAAATGTGATGTTAAAATCCTTAATAGAGATGAGACACTCTTGTCGAGTGGGTAAGGAAAATAACTATCAACTTCAAGGACCTAGGAAACTCTACCTAACAATCCCACACTTGGGCTAGAAATTGAATTATATAGATCATTCCATGAAGGATATATGCATGAAAATTAAAAGGATCTTACCTTCCCACAACATCTCCCCATTCTTCAATACCCCTTATAAAATTATTAACCTACTATGAATATTATTTACTTGTGTGAGAAAGTAGGTGGTAAAAGAATATAGGAAGATATAATGATGTAATCTCACCATGAAAGTAATGAAATATCAAAACCAACCTTAGTATACCTCTATTGAAAATAAAATGATAAAATGGGGATTTTATAAGATCCATCCATGTGATAAATGTGATACAATGATGAATAGACTTATAGTTGATAATATGGAGGGAGAACTTTCCTTTAGAAGTGACTAGGCTATGCTATAAAAAGTGATAGTCATGTCACGAAGGAAGTTGTAGTCACATAAATGGGATCAAGAAAAAATATTTATATGATATGTGATCCCAAAAGAGGAGGTATAAACAAAAAAGGTCAAAAAATCATAAGGAGACTAAGTAAAAATGATAAATGATAAAAATGTGATAAAATGAACCTGAAGGTGATACCTAAGATTCACTAGGGAGATAAATGTTTATTATAAAGTGATTATAAAATTATGTAAATCAAACATACATGCTAAAAAGTAAAATGTTAAAAATTTTAAAAGAGCATGATATAAGCAATAAATATAAAACAAGCATCACACTAAAACTAATATGAAATCTAATCATATGATAATGTGAAAATTATGATATTACATAATTATTTACTTGTAAATGCCATGAATGATCTTGACATTCATCATCTATAACATCATATATATCTTGTTGCAACTAATATTTGGCTCTAATCATGGTCTCCTCTACTATTTTTGAGAGTCATGCTAGGACTACCTAGCATATGAATTCTAAGTAAAAAGTAGGCACACTGAAAGGAGGAAGTTGTGGGGTCTCAATGAGAAAAATAATGCAAGGAAGATGTGGCATCATGTGACAAACATATTTTAATATATGGGATGAATATGTTTATTGGGAGGTTTTTCCTCCCCCTATAGATACTAAAATTAAATATTTATAACATCTCGGTCTAGTACATTTGACATATATCAATTATGTCTCTACCCTTCACTTATGGACCTCCATGTTATCAAAAGGATCGTATTTTCCATCTCATTATGCCTACATTCTTATCTCTAAGCTCAAACCTTATCATTTTGATGACTAAATATTTTGAACTGCATAGAAAGCTTAAAATATGATATACATATTTCACTATTAGTTTCAAATCCATACCTATTTTTTAGTCTTTTGGACACAAGGGACATTATCATCGATGATATTATCCAGATCCTTATCTAGTGTCTAGTTGCCAAAATTCATCCAAATTTAAAAATATTCAAAACCCATGGGTTGGCATATTTGTCTTATTAAACCCTACCATGAGATATTTTCAAAATGTGTGGTATAAATATAAGTATAATCTATTTCATTATTCATCTAAGAAATACCAAGAAAGAACCTACTAAGACTCATTTAATCAATCACACAACTGAGTTATTCTACCCTATTTGTCCTTATTTTTAATCGGCCATATGATTAATCATATAAAAGGTCTAAAGCATTTAAAGAATAACCCATGAGTGATATTTTTCAAGTTACAAGATAGATGACTACATGCATCTTCATATAGTATATTACACCCTTATTCACACACACTCCCACACATAGGGAATAAAAACATAAGTTTAAGGCCCTCCTTGGAGTATTGTCTATGTATGAAATGTTCAATGACAAAGGGGAAATTGAGGTCAGTTTGACATCATGATCCCACTAATTCATTTTTGGAAAATTCATTCTAAGAGTGAAGAGTTAGGGTTTGATCAATAAGAAGCGAGTGAAAACCTATATCCCATATTTGAATACATTAATATAAAGGTGATAGAAAACCTAGAACATCAAAGTTGGTTAAGTTAAGATCCAATCATTATTTACTATGGGTCAGTAATGTCACAACATCGAAACTTGCATCAATGATAGTGTCTAGACGTGATGGTAGTATCTATGGCTACAAAAATAATATTTCTATAATCTGATGACTATTATAAAATCCTAATCCTACACACTTATAATTGTGTTCAAACTAGATCTACTTATGCATAGGATACCCAGCTAAGTATCATTTCTCTATGGTATTGAAATTAATTAAACATCTTTAAAATTTGGTACTTTATATATCTAGCATATCTCAGTATTATAATTTTAAATATTCATTTATCTAAGTTTTAAATTAATTGGCTTGTTACAGACTAGTTTATTACCCTTGTGCTTGAATTACTTATATATTCTTAACCCTATCCCCCCATATCTAAAATTCATTTTAAATATTTGGTGAACCTAGAATTTATGTCTCTTTATGTAAATTCTAGTTTTCCCTAGGATTTTTAGCCTCTTAAGGCTTCTACTTATATTTATTCAGATTTATTTTATTTGTATCAACCTAGGTGGTCTTTATATTAAACACTTGGAGCTTCCAATTTTACCATCTAATATAGCTCAAACCAATGAAGTATCAAATACTATGCCTCATGATAACGTTAATGATTAAAATGAACAAAATATTGAATAGGTTATCATAGAAGATGATTATGATCACAAAAATAATGAATCTATTGAAAATGAACAAATATTCAAGTGCAAATGCAATTTATTACAATGTTTCAAGAGTGCATTCATCAAAATTTCAAGGATCTTAATGAAATCCTCAAAACAATATTAGAAACTAAAAAGTCAAAATGCATAAATTAATGATCCCTCCTTATGAGCACATAATTGATTCCTACATCTAGTGGGGGAATGAATTATATTTTAAACCATTTTCCCTGAGGACCAAAATCCTATTACTACATCTACCATGGGGCTAATTAATGTTTCAAATCAAATATTGGTTTCAATGCTTATGTCAACTAAAACCATGTTTTTATCCCCTTTGGTGACTGCTCAACTATCTAATCTTGATCCCAAAGGGTCTGCTATGAAATATCTCCTCCAAGTTATGAAAATTTTAGAAGATAAGGTTACCAATATATAACATAATGCTTTAAAATATCCTTATGTTATTAATTCACAAGATGTGTTACGTAATCCTCTTGCACCTAAAATATATTTACACCCTTTGTTAGTTGGTTTTATTGCACCCAAGTTCACATTTTATGATGGCAAGGGTGATTTTGAATAGCTTCTTCGATCTTTCTATGAATCATGTCTTGATTACACCTATAATGATAAACATTTGACCAAATTATTTCCAATAAGCCTAAAAGACTATGCTTTGTGATGGTTCTATAATTTACCAATTCAATCCATGAGAGAATTCAAACATCTTTTGGATTAATTTCTAGCACATTTATCTTTTAACATCACTTAAAAGATGTTATATGCCCAAATTGTAAATATCAACAAGGAACCAATGATCCTATCAATGAATATGTCTTGATATACAAAACAATGTTGGCCAAAATGGTAAATCCAATGGTAGATAAAAAGCTTCAAGACATCTTTAATCAAAGTTTTATTTCCCCATTACATGAGTCCATTGTTTTCAATAAGTTAAAATCTTTTGATGACTTATGACATATTGTCTGAGATCATGAAATGAAACTTATTTCATTAAAAAATCTTAAATATGTAGAAAACACATACATCCAATACTAAGTTGTATATCAAACTAAGCTACAAGGTGAAACTTAAAAAACCTAAAAAGAAAACAATCACAGTGGTTAATGCAATGTCACAGTAACCTAATCATCTCATCTTATCTAAGGCACCTAAGAGATAATTTACATGATTACCTAAGTCTCCAACTTCTTTACTTAAGAACCTTGCATAGTGCCATCTCATATCTCTCACATCCTATAAAGGTTGATATGAGTTGACCTCTACCAAGATGATATGATTTTTATCACCAAGACCTTGGGTATTTTATGAACAAATATTATACCTTGAAACATAAGATCTAAGATCTTAATTATTACCAACATATTACCTTTGATGATCCTCTAAAGGATTTAGGTTCACAACCTGGTGACCATCAAAACTAGAAGATATTTAACAATCCATTAAAAAATCATTCCAAAAAAGATCTAGAAGTGCAAATAGAATATAATGCACATCTTCCTCCATCACATTATGGGCACCCATTATATGGGATTATTGATAATTATACATGCATAATACCTCCTATTTAAAGACCTTTTATTACATTTGATTACAGTGAAATAGTAGATGATGACTCAAATATTCATGTATTATTTATTTGAGCATACCTTGACCTTCAAACTATACATAATATTATGATTGATAATGTTGTTAGTGATAATTTATGTACCATGATGCTACTTACACATTTGGGATATATATATGATGATTTAAATCCTTCTACCAAAATGGCTAAAATATTCGATGGGACATCATAACACATTATTAGTGAGATTGACTTATCTTTATAGATTGGTCTAGTACATGCAGTTATCGCCTTTTCAATTATACCATATACAGGAGTATTTGATATGTTATTGGGATGATCATGGATGCATAAACTTCATATAGTACTTTCCATAGGGCATGGATGTATTAAATACATCCATACTAATAGAGTTGTCATAGTTTCTAAAATTCCATATGAACACCCACTTGAATAAGAGAAGTTTATTCTAAGGCAAGTAATTATCAAACATATTAATATTAGTCACTAGCAAAAGGGTAAGAAACAAGAAATCCCCTTTCTTAGTTTGGATGATATTTATGGATTATATATCACCTAAGTCTTGTACACTTAGAAAACTTAGACCTTGGTTGTTTATTTTAGTTCTAGACCTTTCTCACTTTGGAAGTCTTGCATCTACTCTATCTTGTGCCCCTTAACCTATCTCTTGGTCTGACTAGTCTTATGTTGATGACCCAAACATTATATCTTGTCCAAAATTCTTAAGACTTTTTTATCTTCCACATCTGCAAGTTATGAGTCTATACCTACTTTCATATTCCCTAAACACTAGCATCTTGGATAGACACCTACATCGATGTAGGTGTCTTGTTCTGATGCAAGTGTCCAGTGCCCTAAATTCATCTAATTTTCAAATAAAATGTATCTTAAAAGTTATCCTAAGTGCTTCAATGTAAGTTATTTCTCTAAGGGGATTGATATAAATACAAGATCAACCCTCATTCATTCCTCACCTAGTATACACCTATAAATACCTAAGGTAACTTATCAAATCATTCAATCAAGAACTCAATAAAGAAAAGCTTCCCTTTTTTCCCATTTTCAAATCAATCATAAGGATAGCACATACACAGGTTTGAAGTATTGAAGGAGTAGCTTAAGAGTTATATTTTCCAAGTTACAAGGTAGGTCATCATTGTACTTGCATTCCATACATTACATGATTCAAACATAAGCCAACATGTAAGGGAGAATTACATTAGTCTAAAGCCCTCTTTGAAGTACTAGCTATGTAGTTAGTGTTTATTTATAGAGGGATATTTAGAGTTAGGTTAACATTGTGTGCTCACTAACCCATTTTCCCCCAATATCACTATGAAGATGAGGAAATAGGGTTTAACAATTTTATGAAGAGTGATAATCCATGACCCAACTTTGAATGCACCAGAGTGAAGGTAAAGATAAACCCAAAATCATCCAGGTGGTTGCATATTTTTCTAGTAGGTATTATGTATAGAACACCTATTGTAGACACACCATTTTTACCACATATGTTTCTAAACCAGACTATAGATTTATTTCTATAAAACTATGCAAATTAAGCCCAAGAACACTAAATCTCCCAATTTCATCTATACATCAGATGTTAGTTCCCATAATCACATCAAGGCTTCCTCCTTTGGGGTAACACACCACATGTAATGATATCCTATCTTGGATTTAACCCTAGTAAAATTATGACATCAAAATTGATAAATTGGCCTTTCGATCTATTAATGCAAAATACTAAAATAATTCCTAAATATCAAAACATTAATAAGCATTAATTAAAAATCAACTTCAATTAGTTTCTTGACTAAAAAATCCAAGTTCAATTAGGAAATTACATTTTCCAAAAAAAGGAAATTTAAATAAAGATGAGGTCAAAGTCAAGGGAATTAATAATATCTTTTATAAATGCCTAAAATTCAAATAAAGGGTGAGTCATACCTCATAAATATATTCTATGAGTTGTCAATCCTTTATAATTACTTTGACCCAACCTAGGGTTAACTAAACTTGGCTAAGGTTAATCTAGACATAACTAAGGTTACACTTGAGTTAGATTTATTTTTATAACCTATAAATATAAGTGTTATTTCCCCTATCTAAATAATCTCTCAAGCCAAAGTTATAATGTCATATTAATTAACGAGAAGCTTCACCAAGCCAAGTTTCAATTGGTCTTAGAGAAGTGTTATCCAAATGGAAATTAAATTGGCAAAGGTCTTTATTACCCACAAGCTAAGCATGAACATCCTCTATGATAATGAATGAGCACTAGTTTGACAAGGGAGGTAACATAGTCTTGTGTTTTATCTTATATTTATAATTTTGTTCATTATGTTAAGCTCACCCAAGTACATAGGCAAGATTAGTTTAGTTTCTATTATATTGTTTGATTTGAATTATCTTTTTATTTCACTAACAAGAAACTAATGAAATTTGGCTCTTTATATTCTTAATCATACATAATTACACACCTGGTAGGACCATGCACCACACATAGACCAAAGGAGCGACATGGTACTTTTAAAATCCTAAAAAAGATCACTCACAACTTCAAGTTTCTAGTTTTATGACTTAATTTTCTATCATTTTATTTAGCTACTAATTGATGGCATCAACTTATTGAATCATCCTCCCTAAAATCAATGAATTTGACATAAATTATGAGATGACTTCCTTCTTACATTTCACTGACTTCACCAAGTAACTTTTCTCATGAATTTGGCATCTTTTCTCTATTCTAGACATAAATGTTGACTTTGACTAACCTAATTGATGACTTCACACTTTATAAATGGTGACTTCTCCAAAAATTATTTTTGTCTATTCGATTTCAACAAGAAAATGATGACTTCACTCTATTCTAAATAATGACTTCGCTTTATTTTGAAAATGGCAACTTTGCTCTGTGTAAAAGACTTGAGATCTTGAAAGTAAAAGTTGTATATTAGTTAACTCTTTTGCATAAACATAATTAAATCCCCTAACATTATTTATAGGAAACTAAGTCAAGAAAAGGGTGTTTAAACACTTCAAATTTTCATTCACACTTATGTTTTGGTGCTTAAAAATCACTTAACAACTTTGTTTTTTGTCTTTCAAGGTTATAAATGCAAATAACAAAGCCAAGGGGGCAAATTTCACTTCACATCTTATTTATTACTCTAAAAAAAAAAACCCCATAGATTAGTGTTTTTAAGAGTTTTTCTTTTTTATTTATTCATTCTTGCAAAGGTCATTAGTTTCCATTTCTAAGATTAATTTATTTTTTGGAAAAATGAACTTCATGTATATGTTCTCCCCCTATGTAACATCTCCATTGGGATCTACCTAGAAGTATGTGAATTTTTTTTTATTAAACACATATAATATAAATAGATTACACCATAAGAATTTAATCAAAGATCATAAAAAATACTCTAAATAAAGCATATTACATCATATATCACTGATCTCTAATATCATGAGGACACATCATAATACGAATATAGAAAGTAATTATAATAAACCAATCATGATTGATACATGACTATAGCCATTGTTGTCAATGTAAAATAAATAAGTAATTAAAATTCTTCATGATAATGTTTTAAAAACAAGTATAGTACAATATTATGTACATATATAAGATACACAGCTCCTCGAAGCATAGTTTCTTGAACTCTAGTATATGTGGCAATCTCAAGTGTCATCTCCAAGTAAGTACTATTATGGGGAGGGAGGGATGCATCTGAGTTCTTTTTTACACCAACCACGGAATAATGATCCCCCATACTAATCCCATCATTAAATGGTCCTCCCTTCATGGAAATGGCCCTCTCATCTAGTTTATTTAGATCAATCAAAATTCATAAACACCACTTGATCAGACTACATTCACCTGGCATTCTGATGTTAGTAAGCCAATGAAATCCATTTCAATCCTTACTTAGTATCATCAATCAAATATTGATTAACATAATATAACCAAAATATTCATACAATTTACATCCTACTATCAATAATATCATATAACATGCAAAGTATAGGATAATCAAAAAACATACATTTATTCCATCAAACATATGAATGAATCTCATATTATTATCTATCCCATACTATAAATAATGACTACAATTAGTTTCCAAACATATTACACCTTATGATAACCCATTTTACCATAGTCTAGTGTTTTTAAGCATAACTACTAAGTATCACAACTAGTCTAATAAAGTAGTCATAAATACATAGAAACATAAGCTTTTATTCAAGTAGTTAAATGCAAAAAAATAAATATAATTTCACACAAAAACATAGAATACTCCATTTTAACATTTGTTATATTCTCAAGGGTTGTATGCATGCAATATATAAAGCTCTATTATACATAATTATATAATATGGTTTATAACTGCTCATGGGATTATAGTTATAGGAACACACCCCTATAAGCTAATAACCATAATTACACCTATGCTATTTTTAAGCATAAAATTATTAGTTTATAAATACATAGATTATTAGATGTTATATTTGCACTACAGTTTTGTTTATAGGTTATATGAGAAAAGAGATCCCAAATCATAAATCAAATCATGATATAACGAAGGACTACATTTTAACCTATATATGTCTTACATATTTTACCTGAACCATATTATGATATCAATAAGCTTATAGCTACATGCATGTCAGTATAAGGATCATAACCATTATGGTTTAAGACATAAGATATCAGGTGAACTATATTGATGGTCCACTATTATTAGTCACAAGATACAAGACCTACACCTGACTAGATAGATCTGCTAATCTTATCTTATTTTATATATGAGTTGGCTTCGATAAAATCACTAACATATAAATTATAATTTAAATAATTTTATACATCCACTTACCCTTATAATAGTTTATAATTTCCATAACCATTTTAGATATCTTTTTCTTTAAGATAGCTTAATAAAATGATATATAAATAAGGCTCCATGGTTTTATCTTATATATCTTGATAATATTATATATATATATTTCACAAGTTAACCATGATAACATTATATATCTTAAATATGTGCTTTGATCAACCATGATAAGGTATGTATAAAGATAGATTAAGGATTTGGCATACAAATTTATATACTCCATTCACTTTATCGATTCAATTCTCCTCAATAAACAAATTTATCATATACAAATAAAAATATCCAAGTCGCTTATAAATATACAAATAGATTAAAATTATATACTCTGGATATACAAATTTATAGTTTTGAAAGTATAAGTGTTTACTTCTATAGCCATATACCTATAGCCACAATTTTAACTACAGCTCCAATTAACATTCTTATATGTAGCGAACAACTATTACAGTGATGTAGTTTAAGGAATATATATATAGTCTCAAAATCTCAATTCCAGTGTGTTGAAGACAATGTATATATATAGTGACTAGTTTAATATAAAGTTGTTATCAAATTTTTAACATTCAGATACATCCCAATTTCATATAACCCAATATAATATATGACGACCAGTATGTGTGTGTGTGTGTGTGTGTGTGTGTGTGTGTGTGTGTGTGTGTGTGTGTATTAAATAATATCTCTACTAATATTCATATTTTTATCTTCTAGTGGGATGCCTTTTACAAATAATTCACTAATTTTCCTCTATGCAGCTATATATGGAGATAGGGATGTTTAAATCTGACTTTAAGAACAAAGTTTATGCCTCAATGGAGATGCATCTTAATAAAAGTCATTCCATTTTTGAAGGTGAATTCGTATATAGAAATTTTTATGTTAATGCATATTGAAGCCTCAACAAATGTATAAATAGAGGAGGTCACCTAATTTGCATATTTTGAGCTTTTATATGGAATGCCTAGGCTATATGCAGTATGGAATAACATTTAAACTGTTATATCAATCACCCCACCTAACTATCAAGATTATTATAGCTAGTTTGTTTGCCTACGCCTACTCTTGGTTCATTGAATTCATGTTGGTATAGAATCATTGCATGTAAAATTCTTATTATATAACTATGCAATTCACCATACTCTCTATTGTGTAAAGTTGATTCTCAATTTGTATTCATACATATATCAGTATTTGCATGATATTTTATACAGTTCCTAAACTAATGTATATGCATATCCAGCCTATAAGAAATTACAAATTCAAAGAGACACCTCTGTATATAATTCAGATAAATATACAAAATCTAAAAACATTGCCTACCTAAAATTTCTTCTATTGTATTGTACCCTTTCTTTCTCCTTCTCCTTTGTGTGGTACACATTTTCTCTCCCTGTGCTACACCTTTTTCCTTTGAAATACTTATGATCCTCTTTTCATAATATACATTCCCATTAAAAGGCATAGTCTCTTTTCCTTTAAAAGATTTTTCTCTTTTTTTTTTTTTAATTTGTTTTTGTTAATATTTTATGTAATTCTTTCTTTTAGGTTTTCTTAAATTTAAACATTTCCTTTTTTTTATTTAATTAATTATTTTTTTATTTCCTTATTCCTTTTTCATTTTTTTCCTCTCAAATGGAAATTTCTAAATTTTATTTATTTTTAACATCAATTATAAAAATTTATAATTTTAATAATTTAATTAGCATCCTCCTAATACCATATAAATTGAATTATAATTTCATAAATTAATAATCCAAATTTAATTTAACTATGCAAATCAGATTTTTACTAGCATTTAATGATAAAACATGTTAATAGTGCAAAACAAGTTCTATTAAACCATTTAAACTATACTAGCAAATCATGACAAACAACTATTTAATGCAATTAAAAATAATCATATATGCAAACCATTTATTATGCATTCTAATATGTGATAGCTAATATGGTATCTGTAGGGTTCTAGTTGATTTCTCTATCATCTTCTGACATCTCGATCTATATCACCTTCTCTAATGATGATCTCCCTCCATCACACTTTGAGAGATGAGTTCTTTTGCATCAATCTCACAATAAATAGGTAGTTAGATCATAACATCATGATATACATACATCATAAATTATAGTTAAAATAACAAATCAACATGTTCTTAATGTAAACACATACACTATAGCTAACTCATAACAATGTAAACATGTAACCCAAGCAATATCTTACTATCCCATAATAGCATATATCTCAAATCTTAGTTAAAATTAACCAAATCAAATGTGTCAACTACAAATATCCATGAATAATAAAATAATTTTCTTACTAAGGAATCGATATGTAACATCCTTTCCCCCTAAATCTAGTCATCATCATAAATGACTCTTATTCAAATATAAGTTCTAAATTAAAAATATTATTCAACAAAAATATAAAATAGTATTTTAGTATCTAATCAAGCAAATAAATGTGAAAATCTCTTTTAGAACTCATCATGGTCCTCTCAAGTTGCACTATCCTCAAAGTATTGGTCCCACTAGACCTTACACTATGACATCTCTTTGTTACACAAATAAATTTTTCAAGTGTTAATTACCCTGATTGGTTCTACCATGACCACCCTGAGGTCCAAAACCTATAAAGCATTCCAATCCAACACATGCATAGGATTAGCTATATACTTTTTAAGATAAGAAACATGGAAGACATTATGTAATAGAACTAGGGATGGTAGTAATGCAAGTCTATACACTACAAAATTGACTACTTATAACACCTCAAAGGGTCTCACATATCTTGGTGATAGTTTTGTTGACTTCCCAAATTTAATCGAACTCTTTTACGACTTAACTTGAAAGAACACTTTATCACCTATTGCAAATTGTCTTTCTATCCTTTTTAGATATGCATAACTCTTTTGTCTATTATTAGCCTCAGCCAATCTCTAATTAATTATTCTAACTTGTTCTTCCATTTCTAAAAGCATCTCAGGTCCAAATACTACCCTATCTTTTAACATGTCCCAAATGATTAGTGTCCTACACCTTATTTCGTATAGTTATTTAAATGATACCATCTTTAAAGCTAATTTATATGATTTATTTTAAGCAAACTCAACTAATGGAAGATAATCTTCCTACTTGTATTGTTGATCCATGTAATATATATGAAGAATATTCTCTAATACCTGATTAACTCTTTCAATCTATTTGTTAGTCTTTGTGTGATATGTTATACTAAAAGTAAGTTACATACCTAAAGGTGAATTTATATTTTCCTAAAGTTTAGAAGTCATCTTTGAATCACAATCCAAAATAATCTTCTCTAAAAATCCATAAAACCTATACACTTCCTTTATGAACCTCTTCACAAGGGTAGGTGCATCATCTATCAAATTATCTAGTATAAAATGAGCCACCTTGGTCATTTTATCAACAACTACCAAGATTATATTATGCCTATTTTGTGACATCAATAAACCTTGGATAAATACCATATTGATTACTTACCACTTCCATTATGGTATATCATGTGGATATAACAATCGAGCCAGATGCACATGCTTAGCTTTCACTCATTGACATTTCAGATAATGTGACACATAATCTACTACTTCTTTATCAATTTCCTTCTATAAATATAGTGGTACAATCTCTATCATGATCTTGGTTACTCCTGGATGTCCTGAATATGGGGCATTATGCAATTCTTTTAGCACTATGATTCATAGAGTCTCTCTATTTAGCACATACATTTTTTCCATTATAACATAAAAGACCATCATTCTCCAATACAAATCTTTGTACTAAGGATTTTAAGTATTTTTAGATAATTATTTTCTAACCTAATCATAGAATTAACCTCCTAGTGAGAATTTAACCATTCAAACCCTAAAAGTACTCTTGATAGTAGTTATGGATCCTATGTACCTTTTACAACTTAGGGCATTGGCTACTCTATTTTCCTTGCTTTTGATATGGATAATGTCACAATCATAATCAGACAAGAACTCAAGCTAGATTCTTTGACAAGCATTCAAATTAGGTTGGGTGAAGATGTACTTGAGTCCTAAGTTATCTATCTTAAACTTAAATAGTTTTCTCAATAAGTAATGCCACCAAACTTCTAAAGCATGCACAATTATTACAAGCTCTATGACATAAGGGGGATATTTCACCTCATAAGGCTTTAGATTTCATGACTCATAAGCCACCACTACACCATCTTGTATAAGGATTCCTCCTAGTCCATCCCTTGATGAATCTATGACCACTAAAAATTGACCATTGGGGTCAGGGACTCTTAAAACTGGTATGGAAGTAAGCCTTCATTTTAATTATTAGAAAGTTACTTTGCACTTCTCTATCAAGACAAAAATTTGGTTCTTAAATTGCAAGGAAGTCATTGGATTAGCTATCTTGGAAAAATTTTGAATGAATTTCCTATAATAGCCTATTAACCTAATGAAACTTCTTACCTCATGCACATTCTTTAGCATCAGCCATTCTATAATGGCTCTAATCTTTCTTGAATCTAGTAAAATACCATCTATAGAGATAATATGTTCCAAATATTAGACTCTTTCCTAGAAAAAATTGTACTTATATAACTTTCCATACATCTTGTGCTTTTGAAACCATTATAGAACTAGTTTTAGATGATTAAGGTGTTCATCTTCATTCTTTGAGTAGATAAGAATGTCATCCATAAAAACCATAACAAACTGATCAAGGTAATACCTTAACACATTGTTGATGAGATGCATGATTGTTGTTGGAGCATTAGTTAGACCAAATAGTAACACTGTGAACTCATAGTGCCTGTACTAAGTTTTGAATATTGTCTTTAGAATATCCTCATCCCATATGCTCAACTGATGGTATCCTACTCTAAGATCAATCTTAGAAAAGACTATTGATACCCTCATTTATTTTAAAAAATAATTTATACAAGGTATAATATACCTATTTTAATAGTTTCATTATTCAACATTCTATAATCAATGCAAAGTCGAAGGGTACCATCCTTCTTAACAAAAATAACTAGTGTACCCCATGGTGACACACTTAGTCTGATCAACCCTTTTTCCAATAATTATTGATTTTGAGCCTTCAATTCAACCAACTTAGTGGTTTTCATCATGTATGGTGCCTTAGACTATGGTTCCAAACCATGTATTATGTTGATATAAAAATAAAACTCACATCTAGGAGGTAAACTCGATAATTCTTTCGAAAACACATCATAAAAATCTCTAAGAAATGGGTAATCTTTGAGAGATGGTTCTTTAGGTTATTCCATTTAATTTATCTTGATGATAAATGCTTGACACCCTTTTCCTTGAGCTCTCTTTATTTTCATATCTGAAATCTACCTAAGCCTCAACTCTTTTTTCTTGCCCTAAATTTGTCTAATTTCCAAAATCATCTAGATATTCAACCGTTTTCAGGTAGTAGTCAACCTTGGCTTTATGTTTACAATCTAATTGACTCCTAAGATCACATCATATGACCCTATATGTGCTACATATATATCAACAACTATTATGAATTTAGGCAACCTAATCTCTACTTTAACTAAACACTTATTAACCATGACTTTTGAGTCCTTTTTATATTGTACTGGCCATGCATTTACCATTACTCCATCTCTTTTAGTTAACTTACTAAGCATATTAAGAGATATAAAATATTTTTTGGTTCATGTATCTATCAAAATATAAATTTAATTCTCAAATAAATTATTTGATAGCTCTATGGGTAATGCCTAAAATTTGACTCGTTGATTGTTGACTACTGCATGAATCCACTACTAAAAATTGACCTAGTGAGGATTAGGACCTTTAGCCTTTGACTTGTCCTAATGTAAATAATGAGCATAATGGTCATCTTTCCAAATTAAATAATCTCCAAGTAGTCATTTCCTATTATTCTATTATTTTTCCTTGAAACTGCCTTTGGATCCATTACCCTATTTCTTGTTGCCTGAACCATTGTTAAACTTGGCATTATGACTATTGAACTACTTCCTAGAGTCTCAACTCTTTTGTTTCTAGTTTTTATTCTTGAATATTGACTTAGAATTTCCAAAAAAAAAATTGAACTTGTCCTTGGCTTGAGAAAGAAACTTTAACTTATGTTCATATTTGACCATCTTCTCAAAGACCTAGTCCATGGTAGAAGGTCCATGAAGATCCACCTCTCTATCGATCTAGGGCCTCAAACCCATGATAAACTTTCTAATCATAAACCTCTCATCTCTATGATAATGAGATACATACTTTATAAGTTTGGTAAATTGCTCCTAGTACTCATTCATTGATAAATCTCTCTACTTTAGATTCTAGAAATATGTAAGCTTTTGATCAAAATAAAGTTGTGAGAGCCACTATAACTTGAATAATTCCACAAAATGATCCTAAGTAGTGGTGTTCAAGTTAAGATTAATTTCAAACCTCTTTTTGGCCCACCACATAGGTGCCTCACCAACCAACTGGTATGCTCCCCAAACTATCTTGGTGATCTTGGAGTAGTTTCAAATTTAGAAATATTTCTCCATCTCAGTCAGCCATGCCTCAGCTCCATCACCTATAACAGTCCTATCAAACTTAAGTAGGTTTACCTTCTTCATGTCTTAGCTACCTAAGCTCTAGAATCCTAAGGATTTTCCTATCTAGTGGAATGTTCTTCAGGCACATCCTATTATTTTTCCTCTTTATGGCCATGAACCACCTACTCTATAGCTATAATCTAATCCCTGGTCTCATTCATGTCTATGAGAATCTGCTCCATCTTTACTAATTGCTCAGTGGTAAATCTATTAGGATCAAATAGAGGGTTACTATCATTAGCACTCGATAAACCCTCTCTATAAACTCTATCTTTCACCATTTTTATTTCTATCAATAGAAGGATATGAAAACATTAATGGAATCATTAGGTTCTAAAGTTAAAGTCATAGCTCTGATACCACATGTAACATCTCCACTGAGATCTACCTAGAAATACATGAATTTTATTAATTAAATACATATACTATAAATAGATTACACTAAGAGAATCTAATTATAGATCATATAAAATACTTTGAGTGTGATAATAGTAAATAAAGTATATTACATCATATATCATTAATCTCTAATATCATGAAGACACATCATAATATGAATATATAAATTAATTACAATAAACTAGCCATGGCTAATACATGCCTACATCCACTACTATCAATGTAAAATAAATAAGTAATTTTAACTCTTCATGATGATGTTTCAATAACAAATACAATACAATGTACTTATATAAGATACACAACTCACCAGAGCATAATTTCTTGAACTCTAGTATATATGGCAATCTCAAGTGTCATCTCTAAATAAGTACTATTGTTGGGGGAGAGAGCAGCATTTGATCACTTTTCCACACCAACCATGGACCATTGATCTCCTATACTTATCCCATTAGGAAATTACCCTTCCTTCATAGATGAGTAGATAGTGATGGCATAGGAATCTAGAAAGATAAGCTAGTACTCATGTGTTATATGATTTCTAAAACTAAACATATGATGTATCATAAAAAACTTGTTCTACTATAAGATATCGCACAAACATGTAAATCATACTCATGAAATCACAATGTATCATTAAACATCCTTTGGCCAAAGTTTTCAAGAATAATAAATAATATCAATTTATAGATCGGTCAAAATTCATACACACCACTTGATTGGATTGCCTTCATATGGTATTGTGATGCTAATAAGCTAGTGAAATCCATCTCACTCCTTACTCAATATTATTAATGCAAGATTGATTAACATAATATAACCAAAAGATTCATATAATTTACATCCTACTAGCAATCACATCACATAACATGCTAAATATAGGATAATCAAAAAACATACATTTATTCTATCAAACATATGAATGAATCTCACATTATTATTTATTCCATACTATAAATAATGACTATATTTTATACCACCTAGGTAAAATACATGTTAAACTATAGAATATAACTACCAAAATTAGTTTATGAACATATTACACCTTATGATAACCCATATTACCATAGTTTAGTGTTTTAAAGCATAACTACTAAGTATCACAACTAGACTAATAAAGTAGTCATAAATACATAGAAACATAAGATTTTATTTAAGTTATTAAATATAAAAAAATAAGTCTCAATTCACATGAAAACATAGAATAATCCATTTTAGCATTTGTTATATTCTCAGGGGTTATATGCACATAATATATAAAGCTCTATTATACATAATTCTATAATATGGTTTATAACTACTCATGGAAATACAGTTAGAGGAACACACCCCTACATTTAAGTATAAGATAATAATCATAATTATACCTATGTTCTTTTTAATCATAACATTAATAATTTATAAATACGTAGATTTTTAGGTGTTATGTCTACACTATAGTTTTATTTATAGGCTATATATGAAAAGAGATCCCAATTCTAAAAGTTTTTCATGATATAATGAAGGACTACATTTTAACCTATATATGTCTTACATACTTTACCTAAACCATCTTATGATATCAATAGGCTTATAACTACATGCATGCTAATAGAAGGATCATAACCCTTATAGTTTAAGACATAAGATATCAAGTGAACTATATTGACAGTCCATTATTATTCATCACAAGATACAAGCCCTACACCTGACTAGAGTGATCTACTAATCTTAAATTATTTTATCTATAATTTGGGTTTGATAAAATAACTAACATATAAATTATAATTGAAATAATGTTATACGTCTGCTTACCCTTATAATAGTTTAAAAATTCCATACCCATTTCAAATATCTTTTTCTTTAACATGGCTCAATAAAATGATATATAAATAAGGTTCCAAGGCTTTATCTTATATATCTTGATAATATTAGATATATATTTTTCAAGTTAACCCTGATAACATTATATATCTTGAATATGTGCTCTGATTAACTATGATAAGGTATGTATAAAGCTAGATTAATGATTTGGCATACAAATTTATATGCTTTTGATTTAACAATTTTAGGAATAATTGGGGTTTTATTCCTAATTTATTTAAAGGGTCTAGATTGATAAATTAGTAAATAATATGTGGTAAATAAGCTACTGATTTGTGAAATTTATTAATAATTAGATCTTTTCTAAAAATAGTAATAAGAGGGAGAAAATAAGACTTAGCTTAAACTGTGTTGATCCGATTGAGACAAGATCTGATATTAACCTGGGACACTATTATAAATAGGATTATAAATTTCATTCTATGATTGGATAGGAGAAATAAAAGTGGATATGAGTGGCACTAATGTTGCAATCTTTGTCTTATGTTGTTGTCCTAAGGATCTGAGCTTTTTGGGTTTTGTTCAGCAAGTATGTGTGACCCTGTCTCTAAAGATTTGATAGATGGAAGTCTATATATCTCCCTATAGAATATATTTTATCTTCAAACCCTATTTTCTATTGTACTTTCACCAATTTTGAGTAACATAGGGGGGTAGTGTGTGTAATATTCATTGGACATGGATCCACACACCTTATGTGGACATGTTGCATATATACCAGTACTTCGAAGAGGGATCAAGCCATATGTAGTTCTCCCTTTCAAAGTGCTTGGTGAAATTATGATCTGAGAATGCAAAGAAATGTTAAACTAGGTGTGCTTGAGATGACTAGGGACTGGTGTAAGGATTTGAATAAGCTAAAAATAGTATTAGATGGTTGTATGTAGAGAATATGCTTGAGTAGTCTTGCTTATATTCTTGATTGATTTGTGATATTTGCCAACCCTTTTCAAATGATCTTTGAATGGGATTTTATAGGGATTTATTGATCATGATTTTAATGTGCTCACATTAGGCTGAAAATAAGAAGGATGGGGAACTAGAAAAAATTGAGTGTTGGGGATAGAAATGAGTTTGGACAATAGTTCCAAAACTAGATAGGAGTGGCATCAATGCTATAGTCCTAGTGTGGCACTATTATCCTAGATATATGAGACCTGGGGGGGTGGATTGGTCATGAAAAGAGTATCCTAGCTCAACTAAAATCAAGTTTGGAAGTCTATAGATGACTAAGAATCAGTTAAAATAAGCTTGTGAGGGTCATTAGAGCAAGTAAGAGGGATATATGGATTAGGAGTCATAAGCCACACTCAAGTTACCAATTTTGCATTTTTATATGATTACATTTTCCCCCCCTTTATTTTAGTGATGTAAAAAATTAAAATACTAGGATAAAGGAAAAAGAGAAATCATACCTAAACTTACCTGTAAGGGTAAATCTCATGATCATGTAGTGATGTTGGCTTTTGCATAGAGAGAACACGATGTGAAGTGTGAGTCTACAAGAAAAAACAAGAATAGATCAGTTCTTATTAGATATGATATATCAAAAATAAAAATTTACAAAGATAGATAAGAGAGAAGAAGAGAAAGGAATGAATACACCTCACTAAGTATATGGACCAATACAAATCTTATTGTGATGCTGAGTAATGTTGATTAATGTTGGATGATGTTATACCAAGAGAAATATCATGAATGGAGCTAAGTGCTCAATTCCCTAAAAAGTGGCTCAAGAATGTAAAGGTTGGCCCTTTAGCTCCATCATTGTGTACTAAGTGAAGCTAGGTGGTCATTCATGTGTTGGTCATTTTTTGGACTATGTGTCAAATCCCTCTGAATAGGTGGTTCAAGAATACAAAGGCTAGCTAGACCTTTGGCTCCATCATTGCCCCGTAAAGTGAAGTTATGAATTGATATCAATATGAAATGTATGTCATATGAGATGGATCTTTAATCCCATAAATTTTCTATGATCTAACAATGTTGGTGTGGATAGCTAAATGTATGCTAGAAACTAGGCCACTCTTGACCACTTTGAAAGATGGAGATTAGGCTTAAATGAAAGCCACTCCAAAACTAAGAATCTAGCTTATGTGGAAGCCACTTGGGAACGTAGGAATGTGGATAGTAGGCTTGTATAAAATCTAATTTTAAATGATGCCAACCACCTATAGATGAATAAGGCATGCAATTATTGAGAATTTCTAGACAATGTTGAACTAGGAAAGAAAAGAAACAAATGTGCCACGCACATTACCCCCAATCACTGATGTCTAGAACATGGATTCTGATATAGAAGTTATACCAACTACTTTATCTAAAATTGGAAGTGATAACCATTATTCCATGCATGATTTCCCCCATATCTATATTTTTTGAGCAAAATGTTTACTAAAACTATTGATTTTGAATTGGTCTGGCTCTGCAAATCTGTAGTTAAACCTGCTTTTCTACTTGCTTTTGGAAATTATTATTTTTTGTTATTTGGGTAAGAATGTTATAAATGGATATTAGTACCATCATCACTATAGTCTAATCTCAGTGTTATTATTCTAGGCTAGATCTGATGACTGTTCTAGATTCTTCACTATCTGCTTGGTCTGTTCTAATTGGTTTGATGTTTAGTTGCTAGTATGAGTATTTTAAAACTAGATTTTTTGGTTGATAGAATTTATGATCTCTATGACAAAACCCTTGTTTTTTAACCCCTCTTTTCTCAAGGGTAGGAATGGAGACCCTGTAATGACTACCCTCAAAAGAAAGATCACTACAAGTGTCTTATACTATAAAATATATGATATAGAAATAGTAATTGAGAAGATATAGCATGGTTTGTATTGAGATATTTTTAGATCAATAGGGGTATGCCTAGATAGATATAATAATGTAAAAACATTTTCAATGTATTAAACTACAAATAGAAGTATTAGTTGTTAATTGTTAGTTATCATAGAGGGATGGAGCATAATGTCCATCATGGCATCCAAAAAGCAAGATAATGCATGATTTAGATCATGACATTACAAATAATCAAAATCAATCAAACAATAAGCACACAAGGCAAGAATCAAGAAGTTTACAAGAGTGGCTAAGGGGCCAAACAAGTAAGGGGCATGGATACATGTCACTCAAACTAGAAAAAAAGCATACAAGGCATGTTCAAAAACCACATACACATACAATTGAAATAATAAAGTTGGCATGAAATCCATAATCACATAGAATATTATAGGTATGGGACATTGGCAAAGGTCTAAAGTCACACACATGAATAAAAATAAAGACATTGGAAAATGTCCTGAGGCACATACCAGAAATAAGCAGGAACTAGGAATGCAATCACATCAAAATACACTAATCAAGAAGATAAATCATGTAAAGACTAAAAAATGCAAGCACATATAACTCATCAAAGCAAGAGTGAAAGTATGTAAGACATATGAGTACAAGACTAGGTATATGCTAAGAAATACACAAGTGTTATATACTAGTGGGTGTTGATAGAGTAATCTATGTAAGAAAGTAAGTAATGTACATCAACATGATAACTAGAATGTGTGGTATAGGAATGACATAACCTAGATGGTGTATTATGTAGAAGATGCCCCCAATGGGTATGTATATCAGTGTGTATCTCAAATGTAGAATTAGGATGCCCCCTCAATGGGTAGAGTGAAGCAATCAAGGAGTTGGAAGTCACTACACACACTTAAAGAAAATCAATTGAAGTATGGTAATGTAGATAAATTGACAAACTATAAACATAAAATAGAAAATGTAAGTCTAGCATAGTAGTAGAAATTTAAATCATGGATGTTGCATATAATCTAAATACTTTTGGTATTTTTGACATATTTGAATTGTTTTTGAATTTTTGATATATTTGAGCCATGTAAAATCAATCATGAAGATACTATGTACAAAAAAAACTGAGAAACTATGTACAAGTAAGCAAGAAGAAACTATGTACAAGTGAGGCTGATGAGAGACAATACTAACCAATGAGTCTCATGGGAGACTCCCTATCATGGTGTCCTATATCAAACAAAGGAATCTTGCATTATTTTGAAGCATTAAGGAATGGCTATGAATATGATTCTAAATATTTAGATTCATTGTTGGTATCTTAGAAATCATAATAACTTGTATTGTTCCACTCATCATTATCATGTTGATTTTAAACTAATGGAATGCTAGTGTTGAATTTTGTTGTATCTAGATATTTTCCTTTTATTAACTATGCCTATGAATGATTTACCTTAGGATGTTCAATAAATCCCAAACCTTGGTGACAAACATTATCAACTATTAGAATAGGAGTAGTGATGCCTTGAGCATGCTTGCCTAACCCTTGACCTTAAAAATCAAACTATTGTAGATATTTTTGACCAAACCCATACTACTTTGAAAGTTGAGCCTCATTTTGGAGAGGTAGATTTGCCTCTTTTTCATGTTTTACCTATGCTTTTGGTACTATTTCTTCATCTAATTTTTCTTTTTGATCCCTTTTTTTATATAAGTTATGCTTTGGTAACCACTTTTGTACTATTTTTGAATTTGACCCTTTGTGAATGTGTTCCTATCTCACTATGGATTGTTGGATTGATTTACCTAGGATGGGGTCCTCATTAACAATTATCTATTGTATATGTTGTTTCAATACCAAACATGAATCTATATGCTTCATGTATATTTTATGATATGCACAATAATATCTGGATCTTCTCATTGGATGTAGAGGAGGTAGTTTGATAAACTTAAATTTAATCATTTCCCTTAGTACCTCACTTGAACTCTTATTTGATCTTTGAATGCTTTTTGAATCACCAGTTGTAAAGTTACTTTTTTGTGATTTTTTGTTTTGATATGTAACATTGCTTGCAACCAATTGACTAAGTGAAGGTGCATATACATGATTGACACTAAGGTGCCTTTGAGGCTTTTATATTATGATTTGATTTTCCAATGTTGTGTTATGTTCATGTAATAGATGATTCTACATTTATAAATCTGAAATTAACTTGCTCATACTGGTGATTTGATCCCTTAGAGTCTTGTAAGTGTAAACCCTAGTTGATTTTGATTGAACATGTAAGTACATATGTTGAATAAGTTTAAAAAAATCTATAGCCATAATATATGCATTAGGAACAATAGTATGGGCTACCTCACCTTTTGTATGGGTGATAGCATGGACCTAGTTAGAGGGAAAGTAGTTATCACCCTTTTGGGGGAGAGGAGGAGAAGGAAACTATTTCCTGTGAATAATATATGACATTGAAACTTGACAAGTGGTTGTTAGCTTATGTAGATACTCAAAAGTAGCCAAAGATTTAGATACATATAGGTAGAAACCATGTATAAGGGATGAAATGCATGTAATTGGAGTTACAATTTGTATATCAATATGATTATAAAGAACATTCCTCATGAGAGATAGCAATTTTGGGATAGAAAGCATGAATTTATGCATGAATGCATAAGAAACTTTGACATGTGCTATGACATTTCTAATTTTTTTAGCATGATAAACTTGAAAAAAAAATCATATGAGAGATAGAAAGCAAGAGATAGAAGGCATGAATTTGTGCATGAATGCATAAGAAACTTTGACATGTGCTATGACATCTCTAATGTGTTTAGCATGATAAAGTTGAAAAAAAAATCCATATGAGAGATAGAAAGCAAGAGATAAAACCTTCTATTAAAGACAAGTAAACTTTGATTTGAAGGAGAGGTATCTTATTATGTTTAATAATGATTTTATTAATATCATCCCATATTATGAAAAATAGACATGAAAAGAAAAGAATACAGTTTTGTATTAGCATATGGTAGACTTCATCATTTATGTACAAGATAGGACCAAGTATGGTCTCCTTATTATTTACTATAAATGCAAGAAATATTTGAAAATAAGTGAGATCCATTTTTACAATCTGATTATAGATTTAAGGTGATACCTCAAGAAGCAATGGGACCTAGTATAGATAAATAGGGTTTGAAAGATAATTATTTGAACAATTACTATGAAATTTTAAAATTGAAAGAGAATTTTTGAGTGAGATATGCAAGTAAAAATTTAGAAAATTATTTGAAAATTTGGGATTTAACAGGACCTAGTAGATGCAACTAGGGTTTTGAAAAATAAATGCATTTGAAAATTACTATTGAATTTTGAAATTTGAATGGATTTTTTTATTTAAATATGCTAGTAAAAATTTAGAAAATGATTGGAAAATTACTAGAAAAATATTGGGACCTAGTATGGGCAATTAGGTTTGAAAAAAAATATTTTAAAATTACTAAGCAATTTTAAAATTTAATTCTAGTTTTTTATTTTCTTATGCAAGTAAAAAATCAAAAAATATATGAAAAATTAGTAGGAAATTTACCCTAGGGTTTCTAGGGTTTTTGTGCACAAACGAAGTAAGTCAAGTTCACTAAATGATTTAACAATTTTGGGAATAAGTGGGGTTTTATTCCTAATTTATTTAAAGGGTCTAGATTGATAAATTATTAAATAATATGTGATAAATAAGATACTCATTTGTGAAATTTATTGGTAATTAGAGATTTTCTAAAAATAGTAATAAGAGGGAGAAAATAAGACTTAGCTTAAACTGTACTGATCTGACTGAGACAAGATCTGATATTGACTATGTAAGCTTGGGACATTATTAAAAACAAGATTTTGACTTTCATTTTCTAATTAGATAGGAGCATTAAAAGTGCACAGGAATGGCACTGGTGTTATAGTCTTTGTCTAGTGTTGTTGTCTTGAAGATCTGAGCTTTCTAGGTTTTGTTCAGCAGGTCTATGTGACCTTGTATCTAAAGTTTTGATAGTTGAAAATCTATAGATCTCCCTATAGAGTATATTTTCTCTTCAAACCCTATCTTCCATTGTACTTTGACCAATTTTTAATAAGATATGGGTGTTAGTGTGTGTAAGATTCACTAGACGTGGATCCACACCCCTTGTGTGGGCACGTTGCCTACATACCAATACTTTGAATAGGGATCAAGCCATATGTAGTTATCCCTTTGAAAGTGTTTGGTGTAATTTTGATATGAGAATGAAAGGAAATGTTAAACTAGGTGTGCTTGAGATGACTAGGGACTGGTATAAGGATTTGAATAAATTGGAAATAATATTGGATGGTTATATGTAAAGAATAGGGAAATGTGTTTGACTAGTCTTGCTTGTATTCTTGCTTGCTTTGTGATATTTTCCAACCCTTTCTAAATGATCTTTGAATGGGATTTTATAGGTATCTATTAGTCATGGGTTGATTATGCTCACATTAAGTCAATAAGAAGAAATATGGGGAACCAAAATAAATTGATCATTGGGGCTAGAAATGAGCTTCGACAATAGTGCCAAAACTGGATAGGAGTGGCACTAGCACTATAGTCCTAGTGTTGCGCTATTGTCCTAAGCATACAACACCTAGGGGATGGATTGGTCATCAAAAGAGGGTTTAGGCTTAGTTGGGATCAAGTCCAGAAGGCTACAGATGACTGGGAATCAGTGAAAATAATATTATGAGGGTCATGAGAGTAAGTAAGAGGGACTTATGGATTGGGAGTCATAAACCACACTCAAGTTACCAATTTTGCATTTTTATATGACTATAACTCCTTTCACTTTATCGATTAAATTCTTCTGGATAAACAAATTGATCATATACAAATAAAAATATCCAAGTCACTTATAAATATATAAATACATAAATATATTAAAAGTATATACTCTAAAAATACAAATTTATAGTTTTAAAAATATAAGCATTTACTTTTATAGTCGTATACCTATAGCCATGATTTTAGCTACGGCTCTAATTAACATTCTTATATGTAGTGAACAACTATTGCAGCAACACGGTTTAAGGAATATATATATAGTCTTGAAATCTCAATGCCTATATGTCAAGACAATGTATATATATAATGACCTATGTAATGCAAATTTGCTATCAGATTGTTATCATGCAGATACATCTTGATTCACATAACTTAGCATAATATATAGTGACCAATATATATATATATATATATATAGTGACATATATATATATATATATATATATATATATATATATATATATATATATATATATATATATATATATATATATATATTCAAATCTCTATCTTCTAGTGGGATGACTTTTATGGATAAGTTACTAATTTTCCTCTATGCGGTTGTATATGGAGATAGGGATGTTTAAATTTGACTCTTAAGAACAAAGTCTATGCCTCAATGGAGATGCAACTTAATACAAGTTGTTCCACTATTGAAGGTGAATTGGTATATAAAAATGTTTATGTTAATGCATATCAAAGCCTCAACAAATGTATAAATAAAGGAGGTCACCTAATTTGAATATTTTGAGCTTTTGTATGGAATGCCTAGGCTATATATAATATGAAATAACATTTAAACTGTAATATCAACTACCCCACTTAGCTATCAATATTGTTATAGCTATTTTGTTTGTCCACACCTACTCTTGGTTTGTTGAATTCATATTGGTATAAAATCACTGCATGTAAAATTATTATTGTATAATTATGCAAGTCACCACACTCTCTACTGTGTAAATAAAATACTACTGGTTTGATTCTAAATTTGTATTCGTATATATATAATTTTTTGCATAATCTAGTATACAGTTCCTAAACTGATGTATATGCATATCCAACTTATAAGGAATTATAAATTTGAATAGACACCTCTATATATAATTCAGATAAATAATGGAATCTAAAAACATTGCCTACCTAAAATTTCTTCTATTGGATTGCACCTTTTCTTTCTCCTCCTCTATGTGCTACACCTTTTCTCTCCCTGTGATACACCTTTATCCTTTAAAATACTTGTGATCCTCTTTTCATAATCTCCATTCCCATTAAAAGGTGTAGTCTCTTTTCCTTTAAAAGATTTTTCTTTTTTTTTTGTTTTTTTTTTTTTTGTGTGTTTTTATTAATATTTTATGTAATTCTTTCTTTTAGTTTTTATTAGTTTTAGACCTTTCCCTTTGATTTATTTTTTATTGCTTTTTAATTTCCTTCTTTTCCATTTTTTCCCTCTCAAATGGAAATTTCTAAATCTTATTTATTTTTAACATTAATTATAAAAATCTATAATTTTTCTAATTTAATTAGCATCCTCCTAATGCCATAGAAATTTAATGATAATTTCATAAATTAATAATCTATATTTACTTTAACTATGTAAATCACGTTTCTACTAGAATTTAATAATCAAACATGTTAATCATGCGAAACAAGTTTCATTAAACTATCTAAACTATACTAAAAAATCATGACAAAAAACTATTTAATACAAGTAAAAATATTCACATGTGAAAACCATTTATTATGAATTCTAACATGTGATAGCTAATGTGATGTGTGTATGGTTCTAACCCATTTCTCTGTCATCCTCTGATATCTTGATCTACATCACACTCTCTGATGAAGCTCTCCCTTTATCATGCTCTGAGGGATGATTTCTCTTATGTCAACCTCACAGCAAGTAGGTAGTTAAATCATAACATAATGATATACATATATCATAAATTATAGTTTAAATAAAAAATCAACATGTTTGTAATGTAAACACATACACTATATCTAACTCATAGCAATGTAAACATGTAACCTAAGTAATATCCTATTGTCCCCTAAAAACATATATCTCAAAGCTTAGTCAAAATTAACCAAATCAAATGTGTCAACTATAAATATTCATGGATAATCAACTAATTTTATTAGTAAGGAATCAAGATGTAACACCCCATCCTCTTTATGAACTTGGGTGATCAAAAGTGCCTTATTTCTTACCTTGTTTGGTTGAGTCTAGAAAGGAAGAAAAGTAGTATATGCTCTCCCCAAGCTTTGAGTGACTTTGATGACCCAAAAATGACCCTAAATTTATTCTAATTTTTTATTTATTTATTTTTATACATTGGCTTGTGGGTGAGAGTTTATAACCTCCTCATAAGTTCTTTAGGGGAGCTTGACCTGAGGTTTCATCTCTTAGCATCGTTCCAACCCTAGTCTATGGTGGGGTGTATAAATTGGGCACGTAAACTAGAATTGAATAGTGGCTGAGTGGTTATCCTCATAGTTATAATGAAAACCCAGATCAATTCATGTTAGACATCAACCTTCACTAAGTTTTTCACAGCTAAAGTCATTATATAAAGGACTAGACCTTTTCATAACAAGCTAGCGAGTTTAAATTTAATTGACATGATGTTCCCTTGTGTTAGCCACGCTTGGGACCATTTAGAACATTTTGAAAATTATATATTTTAGTAAAACCCACTTTATCATGGAATATCCTACCAAATGCCAAGTATTTCATCACTCCAAGATCCTTGCCACATACCAGTTCTTGGGAGACAAAAGGGGGATTAAAAAACTCTACCTACATGTGCTCTTTACTTTTTATATTAACACTTAATTCCTTTTAAGATTGGTACATCAGTGGAAAATTTGGTGTAAGCTATGCACACCTTTTTAGTTTTAGGGTAGTATGTGCACTTAGGTGCTTTTTCTATTTCTTTTACTAGCATGTATTTTTGGATCTAAAATTGTTTTTTGTGTCAAAACCAAGTCAAGAATATCTATAAAAAACACATATTGCACACACTAATTTGAGTCAAGAAGTGTTATGCTATTAAAATCATTTAAAATATTTGCCTTAGAGAATTTTAAAAACCATCTTTTGTACCTTTGTTCAAAAATATGTTGTTACATTGTCAAATTTATTCCAAGACATATTAACTCTATGCAAAACTAAGTCAAAAGCCATTTATTTATCTTTGTTCCAAATAGAATTTTTATGCTACCTATTTGAGTCTATGCCATTGTTCATATGAATATCCAAGTCTTTTAAAATCTCATTCAAAATCTATATTTTGCAGTTTAGATCTAAAATAATTGGTTTATGCGTGAGTCTTATTTACAACTTGGGCTTGAGTGGTTCACCTTTATGTATTTAGATTATGTAACTTAGATGTATTTTAGTTTGATTTTAAAAATACCTTTGCCTAGAGACCAAGTTTCTTTTTACCACATCTTACCTTGATTCCAAGTTTCTTTTTTAGACCAAATGTGCCATTTGTTTAAAATCATGATTTATAGACTTGAGAGTTTTTCAAATTCGCATGCCTAAATTAAGTGATGTTTCAAGACCTATTTCATGTACCTAGCTGAAATTTTTTTTCAAATCCCTAGCCCAAGTTTTTTTGTGTCATGACCTATTTCATGTGCCTAGATCAATTTTTTTTTCAAAGACCTAGTTCAAGTTTGTTTGTGACATGATTTATTCCATGTGACTAGACCAAGTTTGTTTCTATGTTCAAATTGACCATGTTCAAAGCCAAAAAATTTCTAAACATCAAGAATTTCAACTAAATTTATAAGTCATGCTAAATCAACATTTATTTTTCAATACACATTACAATCCAATCAGGGTCATTTTTACCCCTTTTAGACCATGACAATCAAGTAAAATTTGACCTAGACATAAATCAAGTCTATTTCATAACCAAGACAAGTTCATCACCATTTTTATAGACCAAGACCACCCTCCTTAGGATAATTCCTAAGAAACACTATGCTTATATCATATGCCAATACTACCATTCTTTGGGCCAATTAAAGTGTCAAGTTTGCCCTTTTGGGGCTAATTTATCTTATAATGGAACCTGATCCCTTACTTATATCGATAATCCTCCTTTGGCCTGCATTAGTAACCAAAATCTATAGTGCCCAAATATTACCATTAAAATCCCTTTTCTTTTGGTCTGTGTTAGTAACCAAGCTTTGTAGTGCCCAAGGATTACCATTCCATGGCCCTCTTTTTTGGTATACATTAGCAACCAAACTTCATAGTGCCCAAGCATTACCATTCTAGGCCCTCCTATTTTGACCTACATTAGAAACCAAGCTATGTAGTACCCAAGGATTACCATTTCATGCCCTCCTCTGGCTTGAATTATCAACCAAACTCTATAGCACCTAAGGATTACCAATTCAAGCCCTCCTCTTTTGGCCTACATTAGCAATTGAGCTCCATAGTGCCCAAGGATTACCATTTAGGCCTTCCTCCTTTGGTCTATATTAGCAACCAAGCTCTACATCACCCAAGGATTACCATTCTAGTCCCTTTTCCTTTGGCATGTGTTAGAAACCAAGTTCTTTAGTGCCCAAAGATTACCATTCTAGGTCCTCCTCCTTTGGCTTGTGTTAACAACCAAGCTCCATAACACCTAAGGATTACCATTATAGGCCCTTCCCCATTTTCTCCCAAATCTAGTAGCTTATTATCTCAATATGGTTTCACAATTGCAACTAGACGTATTATGGTTACCATCCTAGACCCATAGCCAGTCTTTATTGAGCCCATCATTGATGAGCCTATTTCAAAAGAGCCCATTATAGAATCAAAGGTCATTACTCATCCATTTCAAAACATTATTGTTTTACTATTTTTTTCATTTAATTTTTTAAGAAGAAACTTGAAAGAGGTCTGGTAGAAAAAATCAGTGTATTATACATGTGTGAATCTAGATGATTATCAATACTCCTCTTTATCTGGGGAGGATGACTTGTAGATAAGAAAACACTATGAAAATGGTTGATTAGTGAAATAGTAGGGTGGACTACCTAACATGAGATAGATCCAAGAAGCACAAACTTCCTTGGAGGCTATCAATCCACACTTTTAAAACAATTAAGTTTTGATAAACTAAAAATAGATGCTTGCTGGAAATAATAGAAGGTTCTAAAATCAAATACAAGAAATGCTTAAAAAGAAACAAGTGATTTTGACTAAAAATAACAATAAATAGTTTAATATTAATGTTAAATTCCTTAAAATTGATTCAAAAAATAAGTTAAAACTCTATGATAAAATAAAAACTCTAAAAGTGGGATTTAGGTATGGACTGATGGGTCAAATTAGCTTATTATTGTAAAAATCGACACACATTGACCATCGATGGTTAGGTGTGATCATTAGTGGTTAACTAACCATCAGCAATTAGGTATGACCATCGATGGTTAATGTGGAATTTGGTTTGGGAAAATAAGTTTGTTAGGGAGAGTTGTAGAGAGGTTCTAGAGGTGGTGTTTAGGTTAAATGTTGGTTACGAGAGAGAAATAAATTTTTAGAGGTATTTGGTTCAAAGATTAGGTGTAAGAATGGTTTAAAGATGGTCTAGGGTAGAGGGTGAAGTGACTAGAGTTACAAAACTCCAACACAGGGAATGAAGTGAAGAGAATGGGAATGACACAAGTAATGAAACAAATAAAATTTAGTTACTAAATCTTATGAAAAACACATATACTTAGTTTTTAAGTGTTGTTGGTCTGGGAGAATGTTGAAGTTTTCTAAAAGCTTTGTGGATCCTAGAGTAATTTTGGTAGATTAATGGTACCTTGGCTCTTTATAATGAGTTTCATAAGCACCTTAAGTCTCTAGCCTAATTCTTGGTTTATTGGGAAGCTTTTGATTTACCTAAGAATAATAATATCTCACACAAGAGTGATTACAACTCTCCTGGAAAAAAAAATTGGCTAGGCTTATGTAATCATCAATTATCCTATTTAACCACTATTTATTTAGGGGTGACCATTAGTGGTTATGAGGAAATATTTAAAATTGGCTAAAATTAGCCAATTTCACTAATGATGGGTTGTTAGGAGGTTTAATAAATACTCTAAGGTTTATAAAGATTTCATTGGGATGTATGAGGAAAAAGTCTTAGGTAGTTAAGGCATTAAATGGTAATGTAAAAATGGCCTTCAGGGTAGGTGTCAATTAGTTAATCATTGGTTTGGGTAGGTGAGGTGTCGATCAACTAGCCATGAGTTTGGGTAGGTGAGTTATAAATAGGCTTTATTTAATTAATTAACTTAATTATTTTAGCCAAGGGAGTAAATGGGTAGGTTTAATTATTTTAATAATAAATACTAAGTCAAGGGGACCAAGAGGACAAGGGGTGTGCAGAAGTTGACTAGAACTATTTTGCATAGTTTTTGAGCATATACATTTTACCACTTTTTATTGTAAAGTTTGCATTCTCAAGTTGTAAAAAAAAAACAACAGGTCCAATGATAATTTGGATGGATGCCTCGAGTATTGGAGGAGGTGTTCACCCTCAAACTAGGATTTGATGAGGTGAAAATAGAGTTAGGTATGGGTTTGACAAGTGTAAATGGGTTGAAAAATAGGTAGCAGTGTACAAATAGGTCACTACAAGGAGGACAAGTGACAAGTGAACTAGGCCACTACATTTAGGTGTAGTGGATATGGGTGCACTCATAAATGCAAATCATTCGAGCAAAGGTCACCATGTTATCAGGGGTCCAAAAAGTGGGTGATCTTAAGAACATGAAAAAGGTTATAGGTGTCAAAGGTGATAAATAAGCTCAATCGAGGGTAATTGTATGTTCAACATTCAAAAATGGTCAAGGTTGAGCATAACAACATGAAATATGGTATGGGTTGCAAAAACAATGTAGAGGTTGATGACAATGAAAAGGTGGTGTCACCAAAAAAAGATATAACAAAGGGATATGAATAACCTAAAGGTGAGCTAGGTAGGTAAAGGGAAAGTTGGACTAGGGAGTCCTTAGGGAAAAAGATAGGTGGGGAGATAAAACCCTAAAATTAATGACCATTGATGATCAAGGTAAACTGTTGATGGTCACATAAGACCATCAGTGATAGCATAAAATCATTGATAGTCACAAGGATACCCTAAAAATGACTGTAATATGTCACATTAGGTTTCCTTTTAGTCATTTTCAATTTGACTCATAGCACTTATATTTATTTTATGTAAAAATAATAGTAATTTACTCTTGGTGAGTTGAGTGAGGTGGGTTTGACTGAGGTTGGACTGTGTGTTTGATGAGTGAGGTGGAAGTTGACCTAGGTGCAAAGGAGAGATATAAGCCAAAGCAACATGAAGATGTAGTGTGGTAGAGGTAAAGCTTGAGGCTAAGTGGTGGCATTGATACTGAAGGCTCCACTATGGCATCAGATATATAATGAGGTAAGAAATGCATTGATTGTATTATATTTTGGTTTTTACTTAGTGTTGTGTGGGTGGGCTAGTTATGTAAAAAAAATGAGTTTTAGGGTATGGAGAGGGATAATTGGGTAGATAGGTGAAACTATTTTTAGGAATGAAGGGTATGGATAAATAGATTGGGTGTAGGCTAAAATTTCATTTGTATGTTGAGGTTTTTGGTGGTTTTTGGCTAGACGTAGGCTTTTTGGGTCACTAGAAGTCTCTACATAGTGACCATCAGTGGTCTCTATTGACTATTATCAATTGATGGGTGACTATTAAATGGTTAATGTGTGGACCATTAGCATTACATAACTTAAACCATCAGTAGTCAAGGGTTGATTGGTCATGATTATATAAGGAACCATCACCAGTTGACATGCAACTGTCAGTAGTTGGTATAAGTTTTACAAATGGGGTAAAGCAAGAATGAGAAATGGGTTAACTGTTGATTTAGGAATAAAATATAGAGTTTTAAGGGTAATGGGTTTAGAATAAGGTGTGTAATCAGGTAGGGGGTAGGATTAATAGGTAAAGGTCATAGGCTATGTTGGAAGGGTAAGGTAAACTAAGGTATACACTTAATCTTGTAGGTGAAGGAGTAACAATAGATGTAAGACTAAGTGCCTCAGATCCTAGGTGAAGGAGGTATATAGAGATATGACACCATAAGAGTGGGATCATATGACAGTAGTGGGCCTAAGTAGCATGAGGTTCTATCAACACATGTTGAGAGATGTCACTATGTTGGTAGCCCTCATTGAGAGATGGGATCCTACTACCAACATGTTTTTATTATCGACTGGGGAGATTACTATTTTGTAAGAGGATATACACTAGATCTTGAGGCTACTGATATAGGGTGAATTGATAGATCATACCGATAGTAAGGATTGAGATGCATATATGGATCAGCTATTCAAATAGGACTTCATTCACACAAGGTGGCATGTTGGAGGATTCCATTACGTAGTTATGCTCTACATAGATAGGGGAGGGAGATGGCTTATCATGATGATGATGATAGCCATGACCTACTACACACTTTTAGACTCTATTAGTGGTCAATTCCCATTTCTATTGCTAGGCATTCTCTTAGATATGAAGATGGATTGAATAGTGTTCACATGGGCCCTAGATTTACTAGTGTAGATCTATCAAGAGATATAGGGATATTAGGTACATAGGAGATATGGAATTAGCATCAACATTATGCTACACTATTGGGTATATGAGCACATCAAGGTACTATAATTAGGTGGACTGCCATGGCATACATGGGACTAGGGGGACTTTAGAGTTAGATTCATGGGATGGAGAGGTGACTACACACTTATCACACTAAGAGGAGTGGTATGAGATCTAGAGTGGTACAGGGATAGGTTAGAGGCACTAGTTGATGGGGAGGTTATCTAGAGGTTATATATAAGATTCCCAACATGGGTAAGTTATGCTAGGTAGACCTTGTCACTACAAATATATAGATGGATTTATGGGAGAAGGGAGCATGAGGTAGAGCTTATCTCATTTGACAAGGTTAGGAAATAATTTTTATTAGTTTAGGTTGTACCAAGCACTTTCCCAAGGTATAGGAGAGAGGATTTTGAGGCACCACTACTTCCACTACTATAGGAGATAAAGATTGACCATGATTTTCTACCAATGGTAGTAGAAATTAATGATGTAAGTGTGATGTAGGATTACCTTGTATGGTTTTAGGGTCACTATGTAGTGACAGTGTTTATGGGAGATGGTGTACAATAAGCTCCTGATGTAGACATGGAGGGGGGGGATGGGGACCAGATGGATGTGGATGCTGCTAATAAGTAGGTAGTCATCATGGAGAGAGATCTAATGAGGGTGGCACTAGTCACAGCACATGCAGCTCTAGTAGTGGTGACCCTAAAAAGAGATACGGCACAGGGCCAGGTGGATATCCTTATATAGGAGAGGGATGCCTTGAGATAGGTAGGAGGGTAGTCACATGTACTTATAAGATCATTAAGGATCATATTTATGGTGAGATATGTGACCATAATCAAGGAACTCAGATACTATAAGGTACTGGTCTTTAGATAGCTTCTAGATGGGTGCCCTTATATGTTAAGTATAGAGAAGCAATTACTGGGGAGATAGTAGTGCTACACCAGGTCAATGGGTAGCATCTGTAAGTGCACAAATAAGTCCCAAATATGGAAAGGATCTAGGAGGTACTGGTGTCTTAGGACCTTAGACTCCTATGAGACTCTTTATTTTGATGTATTATATGATTTTGATATCGGCCTATAAATCGATGTAGTGAGATGCACATATTTTTGTGAGAGATATGGACATTATTATAATACATGATTATTTGTGAATATGAGCTCATTGATGTGATTATGGGTTATGGATGTTGTTTATGGTTATGGTTATTTATTTAATGTTCATGATGTGATGATGATGTTTATGATATGATCATGATGGTGTGATTATCATTTCTCTTATTAGAAGATACATGATAAATTAGATGTTAAAAATGTGGATGTTTAAAATTAATGAATCTATATTCTCATTTATCTAGATAGATATGTGATGGATAACATATGTGATGACTCATAGTTTTATAAATTGTTAAAAAATGTGATAAATGATGATGATTAATGAGATGTGATTAGTTAATTAGATAGATGAGATGATATTTGATATATGAGATGGTTAATTTATTAAAATGTTTTTATGGTCAAAATACTTAAATAAATAAAGTAAAATTAAAACACTAAACAAAACATAAAATTTGTATTTAATTTGTTTTTTTAATGAATTGCATTTAATTAAATGATGGTTGATTAATCTTAAAAACACATACATTAAGTTTGGTTGACAAAACCATATTTGAAAAAAGACAAGAAAAGATAAAAAAAATCAAAAGACAAATGTCTTAATGAATGTACCAACAAGTAGGTATGAGAAAGACGTAGGAAACACAATGTTCTTTCATTAGTGAGGATAAAAACAAAAGTAAGTTAGATCAGCTTATGAACATAAATCCTTCACATATTTCACATCAGCATTCATTGGTTGGTTAAAAAGTTTCTTGATCACACAATGTTAAGTAAGCTCAAAATCCCTTGTTTTATAGAGGGTATAAAGGGGAGATGGATGATAAGGGAAACTTTGTGTGAGGTTATGTTTCCTCTTTTATAAGTTGCCAAAGATTTGGTATAAACAAATCTATGTCATAGATGGTGTACACTGATCGATGTGGGAAGTCTACCCTTGAAAGTTGATTATAGCTTCCAAATAATGGGTCTTTTGATATTTTTACTATTGCTTTGAGAGGTTTAGGGAATATGATCGATATGAAAATCCTCCAATAAATTTCTTGCTTTTACAAATGTTTTTACTTAGCCATCATTCAAGGTAGTGGTCTAAGATTTTTGGACTTATGTTAGGCTTTTTTATAGTTGTCCTTCAAGGGAGCAGTCTACCTTATATGAAGCAATTTTGATTGGTTTTGGAATATGTCCTTCAAGGGAGTAGTCTACAAATGCTAGGAATGACCCATAGGATATATGATTTTGTTTTTGCTATTATTTAGACATAGAGTTTCCTATATATGATTAAAGGCTTTCCTTTATGAAGGTAAAACTAAATCACAAGAAGGTTAAAAATAGTAGGTGAGAGGATTCTTTAAGAGACAATGACCATGAGATTTCATCCTATTAGGGATGAAAATTATCCATGAGAATCATTCCATGGGTAGGGTCATGGTACCCATACTTAGGATTATAGATACAACTGTGATGTATAATCACATGATTTTGTGTTTTAATCAGTTGTCTTCAAAGTGAGGGGATGAAGGTGAAATATCATAAAACAAGGGACTAGCTTAAGTTAGACAGAAGGTGAGTTTGATCTTCTTTAACAAAAGAAAATATTTAGATGTGAAGCATTGAGAGGCTTAGGTTCTAGTTTCCATTCAAGAGAGGATAACCGGTAAGCTCTTGATCCATACTTGTGCATTATGATATAAGGTCCAATACAATTGAAAGTAAACTTGCCCCGCTTGATTTTTTCTATATTGGTTACATGATGATTCTCCTTTAAGATGATGTCTTTGATGTTTAATTCTTATTTTCTTAGGTTTTTGTTATAGGTGTGCTTGATTTATTCTTGATAAACATGAAGATGGTTCAGTGCAACCAAATGATGTTTGTCAAGTAGCTTAAGTTGGTCTAAACATTCTTGATGATAATTGCCCTCAAAAATGATATCCTATAGGGATATGTAAAGAGATTGAATTTATAATTTGAGAGGCAAGATAGCCTCTACTCTAAAGACAAGAGAAAGAGGGGCAGCACTTGTAGGGGTTTAAATGCTAGTACAATATTCCCATAAGGTGAAAGGGTTGTGTAAATGCCAATCTTGACCATATACAATAACCATTTTAGTTAGCATTTTATTAAGGATTTTGTTAGAAGATTCATCTTGTCCATTATATTTTGGATGATAAGGCCAGGAAAAACTTTACTTAATGCCAAACACATCACAAAGACCTTGAACTTTTTGTTTTTTAAAATATTTACCATTATCGATGATTATGTTATGAAGAACATCAAAATGATAGATAATGTTATGGTTAATAAAATCAATAATATTTTCAACTTTGGTTGAAATGAGAGGAATAGCCTCCACCCATTTGGTGAAATATTTGGTCATAGTGATGATAGAATAATGTCATTGTGAATAATGGGGGTTAATTTCACCTTCACCAATAAGATCCATTTCCCCATTGCGAGAAGGGATAGAAATCCTTAGATACTTAGAGGATATGACTAGGTGCATGATGTAAATTGGTGTGTTACTAACATTTAACACACTTCTTCACATAATCATAGAAATCTTTGTTAATGGTGTGCCAATAGTAGCTAAGGCAAAGGATACGTTTAGCAACAGCTAGGCCACTAAACTGTCTTCCATAAATCCCATCATACATTTCTTTGATAGCATGAGAAATTTCATGACTACGTAGGCAACATAATAGGAAACCATTAAAGCCACACCTATAAATAATTCCCCCTAGTATGGTATAATGAGAGGTACTCTATATAAACACTCTTTAACCATTCCTAGAAAGATTGGAGGAAATGATGCCTAGGTTGAGATAGTTGTATACCAAATATCAGATGGGGCCTCTTCCACACTAAAAATGGAAGGAAGGTCTAATTTGGTATAATAAGGCTTGGTAACATGATGGATAGTGAAAAAAATCCTAGAATTAGAAGGTGTGGATGGGATCTAGGAAGCAAGGGAAGCCATTGTATCGATAAACTTATTTGTAAGTTATGGAGTGGATTGGATAAGGTGATGTTCAAATGATGTTAAGAGTACATCGACTAGCTATTTATAATATTGAAAGACATCATTTTTACATTGATAAGAGCCATTAATTTTATTAACCATGATTTGGGAGTCACTAAAAATAATGATCATCTTGACTCCCAAAGCTAAAGTAGTTTGGAGACATATCACTAGGGATTCGTACTCAGCCATGTTATTGGTACAATCAAAATCAAGCTTAAAAGATAAAAGAAGGGGTTCACCATCAAGGGGGATGAGAATGGTAACATCACCCCCACCATATTGGCACTTTGATCCATTGAATAACATGGTCATTTGATAGGTGATGTCCTCTTGAGAAAGAGTCATGATGGACTCATTGAGAAACTCAAGAGGAGAAGGTTGGTTGTCCACTAAAGGTGCTTCAACCAATTGCTTAGCAATGACATGCCCTATAACTAACTTTTGTTGGAAGAAATCAAGATCAAACTCAACTAAAATCATGAGCCATTCATCAATATGTTGGTTTTGGTATGGCTTAGAATGCATATACTTGAGCAAGTCGGTGTTGGTTATGACATAGGTCTTGTGGTTGAGAAGGTAGTGGTAGAGTTTAGAAGCCATGAAGACCAAGGTGAGGCAATTTTTTTTGGTATGGGTGTAATGATTTTATTACTCTATAAGCATTCAAATTATTTATTATATGGGTTCTTCTTTATTCTTATCATCATGATGCACAAGCATTTCCCCTAAGGAGTGGTCAGTGGTGGAAAGATAAAGGTAGAATAGTTTATCCTCTTTGGGAGGAATGAGAATGGGTGGAGAAAGAAGGTATTGTTTAAGTGATTCAAAGTCTTTTTTATAGTCTTTATTCCACTTAAAATGTATACCTTTCTTAATAATGTGATGGAAAGGTTGTCATATATTAGATAGCTGAGAGATGAAGTGATGAATGGATTGGAGCTTCCCTTATAAAATATAGAGTTGTTTGAGGTTGATCGGAGGAGGCATGTCAAAGATCACTTTCACTTTGGTATAATCGACTTCAATTCCTTAAAGAGAGATGATAAATCCAAAGAGTTTTCCTGATAAGACCCAAAAAATACATTTCATGGGGTTAAGGTGAACTTGTAATGGATGAGGCACTCAAAGATAACCTTGAGAACTGTTAAATGATCTTTACAACATTTAGATTTCCTAAGGTCGTCTATGTAATCCTCTATGGTTTTGTGAATAAGGTCATAGAATATGTAAGTCATAGCATGTTGGTAGGTTTCCCTAACATTTTTTAGACCAAAAGGCATGACCCTATAGCAAAACATTTCCCATGGGGTGATAAAAGTAGTTTTATGTTGGTCTTCAGGGGAATCAAGATCTAATTGTATCCCAAGAAACTATACATAAGAGATAGCATCTCATGGCCAACTTTAAGATCAACAAACTGGTTGATGTTTGGCAAAGGGAAGTCATCCTTTGGGCAAGCAAGGTTTAGATTGTCAAATTCCATGAAAATATGAAGTCCTCCTATTGTTTTGGTGATAGGGATGACATTTAAAACCCATTGGGGATAATCAATGGGTTGGATGAAAATCATGGATAAGAGGCATTGAAGATCTTCTTTGATGAGAAGGGCTATGTGAGGGTGCATCTGATGAAGCTTCTACCTGATAGACTTAGCATCATGGGTAGTAATTATATTATGGGTGATGAGGGAAGGGTTGACTCCTGGCATGTCACTATAATACCAAGCAAATTCCATGTTATGGTCTTGCAAGGAGGATAAATCTGGACACTTTGAGGAACTAGCAGTTGTCTAATTTTGATGTGTGGGTTATCCTGAGTACCCAAGTTGACATCCATGGTGGATTTATTCAACATGGTTAAAGTCTCAAGAGGGTGAGATTTGTGGATAGAGAAATCTTTTACACCAAGATGATTCTTCTTCTTCTATCTCAAGATGAGTTAGAGGAATGGTTACGGTCTCCCCATATTTTTGATAAGTCAAGCATCACAAGTTAATCATGTTGATGACAAAAAAGTTAGGGGGAATGATTTCAAGATCCTCAAATTTTGATGGTGAAGGGGTTATGAGGATGTAACTTCTTCATCGATGATGGTGATGGAAGTGTAGACACCAAAATAATGTTGCACATGTGCATAATTCCCTATGTCAAAACCCCCTTGAACCCCTTTTAATAATCAGCCTTCCTAACCCATGTTTTCACCCCTCACACATTTAATTAATTTAAAATATTTAATTAAGTTAATTAAAAACTACTTATGCCACCTTACCTGGCCACCTCATCTTAAGACTAATTCTTACCCTCTAAGTCACCTCAAGACATATTCCCCTAATCCTAACTACCCATGAATTATTCTCACCCCAAACATAAATTCCTAACTACATCCTTCTTAACCTCTCATTTCTATTGTTTCTTAATGGATACCACACTGGGCATAAGAGAGAATACAAAATAGGTTAAAAATAGTCCTTTTACCTATTTTCATGCCACTGACATTGGTCAACCCATAATCGACATCGGTGGGATCATCGGCATCAGTTACTTAAGCCAAATTCCAATCTAATATTTAGGTTAGTAGAAATCAAAAAATCTTAGTTATTCACATACAGGCTTTAGCATTCAACTTTCTACATCTAGGCTTACCATTACTCTATACAAATTAGTCTAGATTAGGAACTAATATACATCATAGAGCTTGAATTATTCTAAACTAGTAGCACACACTTATCTTTATGTTCACCTATTACTTTAACAAGCCTCACCAGAGCCATCTATCTGGCACTCATGGTTCATCCATTTCACTAGCTAAGTATATCTCTATGTTTTGTAATTCCTTTAAATAGTCATTTTACAATTACTTTACATTATACTATTTATCATTTTATGAATGTCCTAACTCTCCCTACAGAGGAGTTGTAAAAATTCTTTGCATATTTCCCTCTACTTCAAACATACCAAACCTCTATCTAGACCCACCTAAGTCCTACCCACTCCCTTACGATGCTTCCTAACCTCATAAACTTGACCAACATACACCTCCTAGCTCAAAAAAATATCCTACAACCTCCTAAGAACCTATTTTCCCTACTAAAATCAATCATATAATTGACATAAGTCATATATCCTTACCAACATTGGTAGCCTAACTGACGTTGATGACTGTGTATTTCCACTAACCTACCTGAGCCTACCCAAACAACCTCCAAAAGCACTAATAACTCACATTGCTTGCACTGTGTCACTCTCTATTACACTCAGACTATGAGAATGGTATGAACATCTCTCTCTTACTCTCTCTTTAATTTTTTTATTCATTACCATTTTATTTCAAAAAGTAGACTGTCATCCCTAAGGAAGTTTGACACTTCCAAGAACAAGCATGTAGCTTGGTAGCCCACTTATATATCTGCTAACAAATATTTTTAATGGTAGTGCTTTTTTAACTCATAGGTAGTCTTCCCTAGCCAAAGAGGAGTGTTCAACATCATTTGGATATAGTGTGCAACCAATCCAGGTTCTCTCTAATCTCTAATCCCTAGCCTTCATCTTTGTTTCTCCTTAAACATTAAATAGATTCAAAATTTAGTGAAACATTTTTGGCACGCTCGGTGGGACCTTGGATTTTTCCTTGGGTTCATTACTTATTTTAGGCATTCATATAGGTGCATTATAGTTAAATTTTCATTCCTTACACTTTCTCCCTCTTTTTTCCCTCAAAACAAAATATTCAACATTTTTTTTGTTTAAAGGCAATAAACTAAAATTTCTTCTTCCTTTCCACTCTTCTCTTTCTTTTGCCTCTGAAAGAAATTTATCATTTTATTTACAAGCTAAAAATAATCTCTTCTTTATCTCTTTCTTTCATGCACATTAATATAGTGAAATTCATTCTCTTCTCCTATTTCATCATTATTTTCATTCGAATCAATACACTTCAGATTTGGGTTTAAATCTTACTACACTTCGTTGTTTGCTTGTTGCATATTAACTCACCTAGTTAATTAAAAACATTATGAATGAATTTTAGTACACTAATGTTACACAACCAAATCACACTCACAAAAACAAACATGTAAACTCACTTGAGATAAGTCATATCAAGATTTCATCACCTAGTGGGTCACCTTACCCTACCTAGCTATCTTACTTGAATTTCACCACCAAGGGGAGAACCCACTCCGTTCTCTAGTAGAGTATAAACTCTAGATAGAAGGTAAATTTTGGCTAAGTATACTAGCTTAGCTTTAGGTTCATGAAGTGTAGGGAGCAAGCTCCTATAATAAGCCACATACCTAGTCTAACACAGATTTCCTCTTAAGCACCAAAACTAACCTGAAAGTAGCTCTAGATTGCTTTCTAGTACCTTTGGTAACTAAACTCTCATCTCACTATCTAATTAAGGCATAAGCCAACACAAGACAAAAATTAATCTCTAAGAGTTAATAATTAGTGGATGTGTGTTCTTTTTTTTCTTTTCTATTACCTTCTGTATTTTGGAGTTGGTAAGGATGTTTTTCCATTGATTTACAAAATCAACACCATTTGTAATACTCATGTTGTATAACCTATTATAACAAGTTTTCTGAGTGTTCATCCTCCTTATACATACCTATTTCATCCTCTATTTTATTGATATTTTATCTCTAAGTTTTTAAAACATTAGATTTCTCATCTCCCAGGACTCCAAAGTGATCGACATCAGTTAAACCCATCGACATCGACAGACTTTAACCTATCAACATCGGTCAAGTGACCAACATCAGTGATTGTGCAATTTTAGTTTGCTCAAAACAACAAGCAAAAATAACCTACTTACCTACACCCAACCTATTTTTTCTTCATTTTATCACTAATATAGAGTTTTAAGATTGTTTATACTTCTTGCATGGTATTGACACGAAGCCAAGCCAAAATTCTTGTCAATTATGTAAGCTAAAAACCACTTCCACCTTCTACTCTTATTATTAATTCTATCATGGAGAATAATTCATATATAGATCATACTCATATCCCTAACCAAATTCTCATTGTGCCTAAAAGAGATCAAGATTTTACTAAATTTCTTGATCACAATGTGGCAGCCCTTCAGCATTACCTTGCCATGAGCCAAACCCATAATTCTTCAAGTGACCCACTATATGGTATGCCAACTTCTCTGATGGAAACAACTTTAGTTTCATCTATCTCCATTATGTTCCACATGGTTACCCCAACTACCACTTTACAAATTAACCCAACCATAAATAATATCCAAATTTCAGCATCACCAACTACCCAATCCCTCCTAAACCCTATCATGACTTCCCTGTCTTCACAACCACAAGCAGTTCAATCAAGTATAACCCTATTTCAAAATTTGGTGTTATCCATCCCATCTACTCTCACACCTATAATTACATGAGTTATGACTCATCCTTCACCCAGTATAACCATGCCATCAACCCAACTTATAATAACATCTAACCAAAGTATTGTCTCTAACCCAGCAGGACAAGCCCCTTTCATTTTTTCCCTTAACCTATGACTCACTACCCTTATGTTACATCAACACAACTACATAAATCTATGTCATACGCTCCCTCTACCTCTTATTAGGTTCCCTATAGCTTAGGGGGTATCTCCCAAACTAATCCTCCTCCAGACCTCATTAAGATGTTGATGGACAAGATGTCTAATTTAGAGACATTTGTGTCAGGTTCAAAGAATGTGTTATCATATGATTAGATAAGTAATGATCCCATCCATCCTTTTGTGCCTATTTTCCCTTATCCAATCCAATTGTAACTCCCCAAATTAACTCATTTATATATTAAAGAGGATTTTCAGTAGCATTTGTGAGCACTTAGGCATGCTTGTTATTTAATAGGGCATGATGATGTGCTACTACTTCACACCTTCCCTATGTCTCTTTCGAGTGCTACCCTGGATTGGTATAGCTTTATAACTCATCACTCCCTTTTCTCATTTAACCAAATCACAAAATTATTCTTAGACCATTTCTCTATCAACATTTCTAAAAAGGTTTCTATTATAGACCTTCAATCTATTAGATAATTTGATGATGAGTCTATCACAGATTTTGTCACTCGCTAGAGAGGCTTAATTAATCAACTCTCCTTCTCTTTACCCCAACCTAAGATTATTGAGCTCTTCTTAAGGGCATGTTCTAAGCATATTTCATCCACACTCTAAGTAAAAACCTTCTACACATTTGATGAAGCCTTTACAATGGCATGAAAACTCAAGATTCAGGCTATAGACAAAGATAGAGTCAAATTGCATAGTAAGAATGCCAATTCCAAATCAAATGACTCATCTTCTTCTGAAAATTCTCCTTCTAACCAAAAATATAAAGGCTCCACCAATGTGGTGGTCATTAAATCAGCCTCTTCCACAACCACAAACCAATCTAATTCCTTGACTTCCTAAAATCCAACCAAGCAATTCTAACAATGGTATGAACAAAGATAATAAACTCTCATTGGGGAGTCATACTTATATTTTGAAAAAACTATTATAATAGGGAGACATAACCCTTCCTCAAATCAAGCCTCTTATACAATTTGATCCCTCCCATCCTATTCTAGCTTTTTACAAGAAGGATGAGTTTTGTGGCTACCATCAAGTCAAAGGCCACAATTCTAATAACTATAAAACATTCAAGAACATTATTCAAGACATGCTTGATAGGGGTGATCTCATCTTGGATAACTCTAATGCACCTACTAATAAAAATATGGATGTGTTCAAATATCCTTTTCCTAACCATTCACCCAATCATAATTTTGTTCAGACCATGACTAATAACTCATGTGATCATAATATCCATATGGTTAATATGGTCTTTCCTTTACCTCCAATCCAACCTATCCCACAACAAGAGGCACCCATTTTACCTACTCTTCCCCCACAATTGGTAGAATTTATTTTTCCTATTCTTCCTCCTTGGGTAGAAGATCTTACTTCACCCATTCCACTCCCACGTGAGGAAGAGACTCCTTTACCACTCCTTTTGCCATAAGAGGAGCCTTTATTTCCTTTTCCTTTTTCACCAATGTTACCTATCCTCTTACCACATGAGGACCATGTCTTACCCATTCCTCAACTACATGTTGAGGGGAACATCATTCCTGTGTTATACCCTCTTAAGGAACCCTCTTTGCCTACCTCTCCTCCACCAATAGAAGGTAGTACCCCATTCACTCCTCCTTTGCACCTAGAAGAGCCAGTGTTTTGTACTCTTACATTAGATAAGAGACCTATTGTGTCTACTTTGATTCAACCAATTTTACCATTTATTTTACCTATGGAAGATCACACCTTACCTATTCCTTACCCACATGTTGAGGGATAAATCATTCCTATGCTCTACCCCCTTGAGGAGCCTTCTTCACCTACCTCTCCCCCACCCATAGAAGACCATGCCTCTTCTCCTTTCTCTGTCAAAGAAGACCATGTTATGACTCTTTCTCATTTTTGGCCCAAGGTAGCAGAGGCCAATAGTTTCCCTCTTTCTCAATCACCTAAGCCTTCTAAATAAGTAACCATAAGGCCTACTTTAACTCCATCTAAACCCTTCTCATAGTTAGTGGAAAGTATAGAATTTCTTGACTCCACGAAGCTAGATCACATGGCATTTTAGGACCAATTGAAAACTCCTTATCCTACACAATGAGTGTCAACATTTATCGCCAACCCTCTCACTACCATTTACCCTAAGGTCTTTGACAAAGCTAGACCTTCTTCACCAAAATCACTAGAAGCTCATCCTTCTACATTAGAACCCTCATCCTCACAAGCATCTACCACATTAAAGTAGATTAGGTCATTGGGTATTCTCTTGGTCTCTAATATAATTCATCCACAGGTGAAATTAGATTTGACTCTCCAGCCATAAGATGGAGTTTCACAACCTGAACTACGTAAAAATGTTAAGCTTCCTAGATCTCATTGATCTTTCCCTCTTCTACCCTCAACTTTTCCATCAATTTTGGGACCACATCCCTCTGCTTTAGTTGGATTATCATTCATCCACATGAAATAAAAGTATAAGTTACCTCCACTACTACCTCTACCATGTAGTAGGCCTTTCACATCTAACACCATGATACCTAACACCAAGAAAGTGTCATCAAAACATGTGGCTCCACCACCACCTAAAAAGGTGCCACACAAAATCACCCCTATGACTCCTAAACTAAAGAAGGTGTCCACTCCTATTATAATAAGTGTTAGCCCACTCGTAGGCTCTCAGATCTTTTTCCTATGCTAGTTGTTACAATCCTCTACAATAACTCTTCCTCCCATTAATCCTTATAGTCCTCTTGGACTAAATTCATCTTGGTTCAATGATACGCAAGTGTGTTTATATCATCAATCACCTGGACATAATAATGAGAGTTGTAAATATCTCACAGTAGTCATTCAGAAACACTTTGATGTCGACACTCTCTTTTTTGATACTCCCATTAACCTTCCTATTATTCCACCCCTAGCATCCACAATACCTCATACCATTCCACATGAATTCAAACCTAAAGATGTTTTGATACCCCCTTTACCACCTCCACCTATGTTTTAGATCAACATGGTTAATGTGGCCACGCAGTCATAAAATAAAAAGGATAAAGGTAAGGATAAGGTCACTGCCCCTTGGGCTCATCCCTTCTCCAAAGACACTCCTCCTCTGAATCCCAAGATTTCCATCTTGGGTGTCCCAAAACTAACATCTTCAAAATTTATTCAAAGCTCGATGGTGAAACAACTTCACCAAACCCTATGCAAATGTCTTTTTATGAGTTAATCCAAAACTCACCCCAACATCATCAATCTTTGATTAGTGTTTTGTAAGTAGTTAAAGAACAACCTAATGATCCCCAACCTCTTATAGCTTTGGTCAGCTCTTTTAATACCATCTCCCTAATTTCCTTTAGTGATTCAAAAATTCTACTTCAACACCTAAAGATTAGGATTATACCCTTTTTATCACCACATATATCAATCAAACTCATGTCAAAAGAGTCATGATCGATAGGGGAGCTAGTATTAATATTATCTCCACCCATGCCTATAAATAGCTAGCCCTTCTTGATAATTGCATGTCTCAAACTGACGTGGTTCTCTACTCCTTTAATGATACCATAGCTACTATGGTGGGCACTATTGTCTTACATATCTATGTGGGTCCCTACATAATTCCTAAGCTCTTCTATGTTTTAGAAGGAGAGTTTTAATACAACATACTTCTTTGATGATCTTGGATACATGCTATGGTATGCATGCCCTCAACTTTGCACCATTGCACCAAGTCTGAGCATAATGGATAAGTACATGTTATTCCCACTGACCCACCTCCTTTCAAAACATGCAACATGACTTATATCCCCAATGATATTCTCATTCCATTAAAGACATAATCTTCTTTGTATGATACTTTTGAAGCTTCCACAAGCTCCACTATCCCAGTTACACAGATACCAGCAACATAAATTCTTGATAAAGACCCTATGGAGGAAAATTTCAAGTATTTATCACTCAAATAATATCATTTCTTGACACTTGACATGTTCCATACTCCACAAGAGTATAGAAAGCTTCATACGCACCCCAATTATGATCCCCCTATTGGGATGGTCATCTCGTATGGTCCCCCTAACCTTCAAACTAATTTCACATATGGGGGAATTGATCAAGCTCCTACTATCAACAATCCATCCTCTTCACCACAACCATTTACTTGTTACTTCCCTTTCTTGAGAAAGCCTAGCTTCACTCACACCTATATTAATAGGTGTGCCTAAAAAGGATTTGGTTTGGGTCGTTATGAGTAGGATGTTCATACTCTCATTGAATATCCCACCAGCAAAACCATTAAAAATGCTAAAAAGAGGCATGGAGTGGGTTATGACAAACAAACTAAACTAACTAAAACTTCTCATGTACCAATTACTGAAGATTCAGTCTCTCCTTCTCTATCCTCTCCTCCACCATCACCTACCAAATTGGAGGTATCTATACCTCCTAAAGAAATTCAATAAATTCCATCCATTTGGGGCCCCTCACCTATCACCTAGGTAAGGAAACAAGGTCCCTTCCTCTCATTCATCTTAAAATGGTTGATGAAGACTCTCCTACTATCAACATTGTCCAATGTCAAGATGATGATGATGTTATTCTCACATACATGGGTGCAGATGATTCCTATATATAATGATCACTCCCATCTGAATTTTAGGCTATGTTAAATAAATCAAACATTGGCATTAATTTGCCCTCTCATGATAACCCCTGTGTCCTTAAGATTGTCTAGTCTTTGGATTCCTCTGAGCAAGAAAATTATGTCATATTTATCAATAACCATAGCAAAGCCTTCACTTGGTCTTATAATGACATGCCTGGTATCGACCTGTCTATCATCACTCATAATATTGTCACCAACTGAGATGTTAAAACCTATTAAACAAAAGCTTCAAAAAATGCATCCTCATATTACTCTCCTTATCAAAGAAGATCTCCAATACCTCTTTTCTGTTAACTTTATCCAACCGATAGACTACCCATAATGGGTTTTTAATATTATTCCTATCACAAAAGTGATATGGGGAATCTGCATCTACACTGACTAACATGACTTAAACCTCACTTATCCAAAAGATGACTTCCCTTTGCCAAGTATTAACTAGCTTATTACTCTAACAACTGACCATAAGATGCTATCACTTATGAATGGGTTCTTCGGTTACAATCAAATCCTGGTTGCTCCTGAGGATCAACACAAGGCAACTTTCATTACCCCATGGGGGACTTTTTGTTATCAAGTCATGCCCTTCAGTCTAAAGAATGTTGGTGCCACATAACAATGCACCATGACTTACATCTTCCATGATCTCCTACACAAAATTATGGAAGACTACATGGATGACTTACTCAGAGAGTCTAAACTTCACCAATATCATTTAATGATTCTCAAAATCATATTTACTCATCTCCTCTAATATAATGTTTGACTAAACCCAAACAAATGCATCTTTGGTGTCCTTTTTAATAAGCTCTTAGGCTTTATCATTTCTCTTTGTGGTATTAAAGTCAACCCTACTAAATTTTAAGTAATACTATATATGCCTCCACCTATTAATATCAAATAGCTTTGCAGCCTACAAGGCAAGCTTCAATTAATCTACCACTTCATCTCCAAGTTTTCATATTGTTACCAACCCTTTCACCATCTCCTCAAAAAAGATGTCTCCTTCCAATGGAATACAGATTGCTGGGAATCCTTTGACACACTCAAATGGTATCTCTTTTCTCCACCAGTTCTTATTTCACCTAAGAAAAACTAGCCTTTCTACCTTTACATATATGTAATTCTCTGTGTGTTATGATTGCACATCAGGATGATCACCATCAAGAACAAGTGGTTTATTACATAAGTTTCACCCTTATTGATTATGAAACCTTATATACCCATACCAAAAAGCTTTGTCTCACATTGGTCTTTACAGCCTCCAAGCTCCATCATTAACTCTTAAATCACAAAACCTATGTCATCACCCATATTTACCCCCTTAAATATATGCAATTTAAGCCATATCACAACTAATGTGTAGCTCAGTGGCTCATGATCCTTTCTAAATTTGACTTATAGTTTATTCAACAAAATTCTATCAAGGGGTAAATGATCATTGACTAGTTAGCTATCACCCCTTTACCTGACAACCAACCTTCAAACCTTGAATTTTTTGATGAATCTATCACAACGCACTCCACCAATGGCTTATCCTATCAAATGATGATGTTTTTTGATGAATTAAAATGTCAACATGGTGGGGGTGTGGGGGTCATCCTCATTCCTCTTGATGGTGAGCCTATGCCTTTGTCATTTAAATTAGATTTTGAATTTACGAACAATATGGCTGAATATGAAGCCTTGATCTTAGGGCTTCAAATGGCTATTTTCTTGGGTTTCAAATCAATAACCATTTTTGGTGACTCCCATCTAGTGGTTAATCAAGTTAACGGTTCCTACCTATGCAAAAACAAAATTCTACAATAATATAAATATCATTTAGATACTCTATTGGAATCATTCAACTCTTACCTCTTGTAAATTGTTCCTCAATCTACAAACAAGTTTGTTGACACAATGGCTTCTCTTACTTCACACATACCCTCTTCACCCTCTACCTAAAAAATATATGTCATTGTACATCGCTTAACATTGCCCTCCTATGTATCAACTAACATCCTTTTTATAAGCAGTGTATTTGATGTCCCATTGTAAGCCCCTATCAGAAGGTGACGTAGATCTGTCTAAATGGTTGGTCTTACCATGTATTTTGGGGAATCACCTCAATGGTCTGAAGTGACTAGCCATTAGGTCTGGAAGAGGACCTAACTCATCCTAAGACTTTTGGTGTGACATCCAGTCCCCATTGGTATCAGAATTAAAGCTTGCCATCTTGAAGGTTTAGTTATTACATGCCACCAAAGGAGGTTGGTTCACATAGGTATTATACACGCAGGATAGCCTTACTTGAAGGAAAATAGGGTTTAGAACCATAGCCACTCACCATGGGTGATAGGCATGAGGGTAGTCCACCGAGAGGTAATAGAAATTAGGATCAAGAAACAAGAGAATTTTTTAGAGCAATGGTTACAGGACAGCAGCAAATGGCTCAGCCCTTACAGGCACTCACCACCATGATTAAGTGCATGAACCCATAGGACAGATAGAATCAGGAGTAAGGGGATAACAAGATTGTAGTGGGATCACCTAGAGCTCATAAGATGCATTCTAGGATAGTAGATAGGCTTATTCATCCTACCTTCATTAGAGATGAGCCTGAGGTAGCACCTACAAAATAAATAGGAGAGGAGATGTTCATAAATATCCTCATGGCTGTGAATGATGAATGAGAATTATTAGCTCCATAAGTGCAAGAGAGGATGACATTCAAGAGGTTTGTTAATCAGAAGAGAGAGCATTATAGGGTAGCAAGACAGGATAGGAGACCTCACGGTCAGAATAATGAATTAAAACATGCTATAGGCAAGCTTTCTTTGACTACTTTTGATGGTAAAAGTAAGATGACAGTGCAGGCTTGGATTCACAAGCTTGACACTTTCCTGGAATTGAGACCTATGACTAAAGTGGAGGCAATAAAATATGCCCCATTACATTTAGAGGGAGTTGGACATGATTGGTGGTACTATGGGATGGTTACCCTGCAGCATAACCAGGTGACTTCATACCAAGACTTCATGGACAGGTTGGTAGAGAGATTTGATAAGAAGGATCTAGAAGTCTACTTCAAGGAGTTGGCACAATTGAGACAGACAGGTGGATTGGAGTATTTCATTAGTGACTTTCAGAGGATATCCATTATGGTACCAGATATCTCAGATAGGAGATTGATTTTTTTGTTCACTGAGGGATTATCTAAACCACTGAAGGGTTAGGTAGAAGCCTTTGATCCTCTTTCACTATAAGAAGTGATGAAGAAGGCACGCAGCATGGAACTTGTAGCTCCATCTAACAAGGTCAATTCTAGGAGTACTTCATTTAAAGACAACAAGGGATTCAATAAAAATAGAGAGAAATCTGATTTTAAGAGTGATTCAAATGGAAAATCAATAGCACCCTTGGATCATGATACTCTTAATGATTTGCGTAGGAAGAAGCTTTGCTTCTACTGCAAGGGTCCCTATGATGCTAACCATGATTGTCCTTTGTGGCCTAAGGGTAAGGCCAATAGAGTTATGTGGGTTTATTATGAGGATTCAAAATCTAAAAATTCTAGAAAATAGGAGATTTCTAAGGAGTTAGAGTCAGAGGCTTCAGAGCCTAAGGTGGAGGCAAAATCAAAGATCCAGCTCTAGGAGGCACGGTTGTCTAATATACAACAGGAGGGATCTTTCAGACTTCATGGAGTTTTGGATAGTCAAAAGGTTATCACCCTTTTAGACATAGGTGCCACCCATAATTTTATTTATGCCATATTCGTAGAGAGGTGTGGGCTCATAACCAAAAAGTTTGAGGGCATTCGGGTTAAGGTGGCTGATGGCTACACTCTCAAGTGTGACTGTATGATTAAGGATCTTCCTTTGCACCTGAATAATTATGAATTCAAGGCTGATTATTATGTGGTAAATATGGGTGATATTTATATAGTCTTGGGCATGAAGTGGCTTCATTCTCTTGAGGAAGTTATACTTTGCCTTAAAGACATGGAGATCCAGTTTGAGGTGGATGGGAAGACTCATTTACTGAAGGCCATCTGAGACAGTAACATCAAGACTATTTTCTTCCAAAAAATGGAGAGACTTATGCATCATGACATGGTTGAGTAGGCTATCAAGTGTACTTTGATGCCTACACAAGAGGGATAACATAAGACTGAGTATCATCCTAACATTCAGCATTTGAGAGTTAAGCATGGGAAGGTTTTCAGTGACCTTCCACCAAGGAGACCTCCAGACAGGGGTATTGAGCACATCATAGATCTTGAAGAGGGTGCCAATCCCATCATGATAACTCCTTACCAACATCCAAAGCAACTTAAGGATGAGATAGAGAAGACTATCAAGGATTTGCTTGCTATGGGTCATATTCGACCGAGTAAGTCACCATTTGCTTCTTCAGTTGTTCTAGTGAACAAGAAACATGGTACTCTTTGTATGTGCATAGATTACAGGGTCCTGAATAAGAGGAATATTAATAATAGATATCCCATACCTCATATATATGAGCTTATTGATGAGATCTATGGTGCCTGTTACTTCTCAAAGATAGACTTGAGATCGGGATATCATCATATTAGAGTTCGTGAGCAAGATGTTGATAAGATTGTATTTCACTGTCATTATGGACACTTTGAGTTTGTGGTTATGCCATTTGGGCTAACCAATACTCCAATGACATTCCAATCCACCATGAATAGGGTCTTCCACTCATAGTTGAGGAGATATGTACTTATCTTCTTCGATGATATATTGGTCTACAGCAGGTCATGGCAAGAGCACTTGGCTCATTTGGATACAGGTACTCAAAATTTTGGATAGGGAGTCCTTGTATGCCAAGGAATCCAAGTGTGATTTGGGGATGATTGAGTTGTTATACTTAGGCCATATTATCAGTGCAAAGGGAGTGAAGATGGATCCTGAGAAGATCTATGCTATCATAGATTGGCTCACTCTTGAGAACCTTACACAGCTACAAGGATTTCTTCGGTTATGTGGTTTCTATCACAAATTTGTCAGTAGATATTCAAGCCATGTAGCACCTATGATGGATTTGTTGAAAAAAGGTGCATTCGTTTGGACTCCTGAGGCATAGGAGTCTTTTGTGAGGTAGTCAAGGAGCTTATGACTACATGTCCAGTGTTGGCACTGTTAGATTCTATGAAGCCTATTGGGGTTTAATGTGATGCTTCTGGTGAGGGCATTAGAGTGGTGCTTATGCAAGACAAGCACCTAATTACTTATGAGAGTAGGAATCTTAGAGGACCAGAGAGGGTTTACAGTATATATGATAAGAAAATGTTGGCCATAATGCATGTCTTGGCCAAATTCAGGTAATATTTAGTGGGCAGTAAGTTTTGTATTAAAACTAATCATAATAGCTTGAGGCATTTCCTAGGACAATGAGATTTAAATGACCATCAGCAAAAGTGGGTGAGTAAGTTATAGGCATATTACTTTGACATCACTTATGTCAAAGGTACAAAGAATGTTGTTGTTGATGCTCTTTCACACTGGCTTCATTTGAGTTCTATGGTACAAATTGCAGAGGATTGGAGGCACCTAATTGTGGCAGAGTATGCCAAGGATACATGGGCATGTATTATTGTTGAGGTACCTATTGTGGACACTAGGTATACACCAGTAAATGAGTTGATCATTTACAAGAATAGGATTTTCTTGATCCCAAGGTCAGAGATGAAGAACACCATTTTGTGAGCTTTTCATGATGTACCTATAATAGGGCATCTTAGGTACTTTAAGACATATAGACAAGTTTGGGAAAGATTTACATGGAAGGGGATTAAGGCAGATGTTCTTTAGTATGTGCGATAGTGCCCTGTTTGTCAGTAGAACAAGCAGGAGAACACATATCTGGTAGGGTTATTGTAGCCACTTATAATTCCTAATAGGAAGTGAGAATGCTTGTCAATGGATTTTATTATGGGCTTGTCTAAAGCCCAAGGACATGATTTCATATATGTAGTTATGGATCGACTGACGAAGTATGCCCACTTCTTTCTGATCACCACTACTTACACAGCTACACAAGTAGCTGAGGTATTTTTCTATGAGGTTTTCAGATTACATGGGTTACCTCAAAGCATAGTTAATGACAAGGATAGTCAGTTCCTGATTCACTTCTAGTAGGAGGTGTTCAAACTTTATGGGATCGAGCTTACACCGAGCACTAGTTACCATCCACAGACCAATGGTTAGATGGAGATAGTGAACAAATGGGTGGAAGGCTACCTCAAGAATTACATAACAGGGCAACAAAAGGTGTGGGTTAAGTGGATATACTTATGTGAGTATTTTTACAATACCACTTACCACATGACCATTCAGATGTCCCCATTCATGGCATTGTATGGGTATGAGGTGCCTAGTTTTCTTGATTTGCTACTGAGTGATAGTAGAGTGCCTAGTGTGAGAGACTTACTATAGGAGAGCCAGGACATTATGAGGGCTCTTAAGGAGAATATTACTAAGGAACAAAATTAGTAGAAGTAGTATGTAGATTAGAAGAGGACCGAGAGATCTTTTGAGGTGGGAGACATGGCATATCTCATGTTGCATCCATACTGATAGTCTACTCTCCAGAAGAGTGGATCAGAGAAGCTCAAGCCATGGTACTATGGTCCTTTCAAGATTGTTAGGCATGTTAGAGAGGTGGCTTATGAGCTAGAGCTTCCAGTGGATAGTAAGGTCCACAATGTTTTTCATGTGTCACACCTCAAGCAGGCATTAGGACATCATGTGGTACCTTTAGTAGTATTGCCTCCCTTAGATGATGAGAGAAAGTTGATTTTAGTACTTAAGTCTATCCTGGAGTACAGAGAGAGATAGCTATGAAGGAGGACCATCAGGGAATATCTATTGAAGTGGAGATATTTTCTAGTGGAGGATGCTAAGTGGGAGAGTGAGGAGATTTTACAGCATCCTGACTTGAGATTGCTTGAGGACAAGTAATTTCAGGAGGGGTGGACTGTAATGTCCCCTTCCATTTGACATCTGTCAATACTTGAGATTATCCTATTGTGTGGCCCTCAGAGGCTAATATGGAGGATAGAGGGTCTTGTTGAGGCATGGCTTGGCTTCAATTGTCAGAATTTTTTAGTTTGGCTTTCGTTCGGGGTCTTTTGGATGCCATTTGTTTGACTTACTATTTTTAGTAAATGGAGACACTCAATGGAGCACCCCTACTATTTTTATCAGTATGGTCTGTTCATATGCAGATTCAGTCACTTATCATCTAGCTTCAGATGGCTTGTCATTTGGACTTATATTGAGGGAGATATTAATATTTATTTGCCAAAATAAATATCAATTTAATTGAAGCTTATATTATAGAGTTATAATGTAAATTTATGTTATAACTTAAGTGACTTAATGAAGGGGTTGACCATCATGAAGAAGGGGCCATATTTTGATTAATTATTATAATTAAATGGGCACCCAAACTATTGGAAAATTAAAAGTGAAATTCAAAGTTAATTTAAAGGATGCTTTTGAAGGAAATCAACTGGCTTGAGGAGATATAAGGTTTTCTTTTGAAGAAACTCAGGATTATTACATTTTGAGAACATTTTTGAGGAGTTTTGAACTTGCTTGGAGAATGAGGGTTTCTACCTATAGCAGCCATTGGAGAACATAGTTATTCTGTGAGCAACCATCTGAGCTGGTGAAATACCTAGTGAACTTGGTGATTTTGGGGGGTCTCAATCAGAGGCTCTATTTGGGATTTCAATTGAATGAATTTGGTGAAGTTTGGATCAGATTTAAGAGACTAGAGTTGTAGATTATTTTATTATTGAAATGGATTATTTTTAGAGGTTTTATTTGTTGCTACAGTACCATGAATAGTGATGTGCTACAGTACCTATGAATAGTGATGCACTACAACACCGTGAATAGTGACGTGTTATAGTACATGTGAATAGAGAGGAATTGTTGGTCATAGAAGACAAAGTGTTCATAGCTTATTTTGGAGGTAAACATATGATGGTATCTATAGATCACAATCATATCATGTTTATTCAATTATTAGAATTTGCACTTTCATATTGTATTTATTATCAATAAGGCCTTGGACTCTTATTCAATGAATGGAATAATATATGGCAATAAAAGAAGTCTCAATATTGTTCAAAATTTATTCTCAATAGACTAATTTTACTTTTAGTATGTGTTTTTTTGTTTAAACCCCCTGAAAACATTTAAAAAATCATAAAACCTTTAAAATAAAACAAAAAAAAGTGAAGTTCAGCAGTAGAACCTATGAAGGGTTCCTATATTCTATGATCTCCCATTGTGAGCCCCTATTAGAAGGTGACATAGGTCTATCCGAATGGTTGGTCCTACCATGTATTTTGGGGAGTCACCTCGACGGTCCAAAGTGACTGGATATTGGGTCTGGAAGAGGACCAAAATCATCCCAGGACTTCTGGTGTGGTAGCCAATCCCCATTGGTATCAGAGCTAAGGTCTCAAGGTCAAGACCCATAGAGCATGGTTGGCTATGATGTCCCACTGTAGGCCCCTATTAGAAGGTGATGTAGGTCTATTCAATCTATTAGTCCTACCACGTATTTTAGGGAATCACCTCGATAGTTTGAAGTGGCTGGCCATTGGGTTTGGAAGAGGACCCAAATCATCCTGGGACTTTTGGTGTGATAGCCAATCCCTAGATTGATCCTCTTCCAAACCCAATGGCCAGTCACTTCAAACTGTCGAGGTGATTCCCTAAAATACGTGACAAGACCAACTAAGATAGACCTACGTCCCCTTTCGATAGGGGCCCATAACAGGGCATCATAATGTAACACACAACTCACATGACTTATGGTATAAGCAACTCACAAATTACCTATCCTTTTTTATTACCCCTTTTAACCTCTTTAATAATGGGTGATGTGCCTTCATAAAATGTGCTACTCATTAATCTATGCTAGGGGGACTTATTTATAAGCAAGGTTTTCATGGTCTCCTCCTTAGGTGCCTCACTAGTACTGAGATCCCCTTCACCATTAAGGAAGTTCATGATGGGATTTGTGGTGGACATTTCAATAGTAATGTAGTCACCAAAAGCATCTTTCAACTTGGCTATTATTGGCCAACACTTCATCAAGACTGTAGTTATTACATTCGATGTTGCGTCAAATGTCAACAACATGTTAACCTCCTTCACATTCCAAGCCATGCATTACAAGTCACTAAAGACTTCTATCCCTTCTCCCAATGGGGTTTGGATCTAATCAATGATATTAACCCTCATTCATCTCTTTGTCACTGTTCCATCATTATTGCTACTGAAAACTTCACTAAGTTGGTTGAGGCCATTCATCTCATCTCCACTAAGGCTAAAAATATTATTGACTTTATCAACCATCACATCATTTGTTTTTTTAGTGTCCCTTATAAAATTATAAAAGACAATGGAAATTATTTCAAAAGTAAGACTATCCAAAATCTTTGTGACACCTTTGGAATCAAATTAAGCTTCTCATTGTCATACTATCCACAAGCAAATGGATAGGCAAAATATTTTAACAAAACCTTAACCAAAATCCTCATGAAGGTATTCAATGATAATAGTAAGGATTGTGTGCCTTTACTTTATGGGCTTACCATACTAGCATTCAAACACCTACAAGTGTTATGCCTTTTTCTTTGGTCTATGAGATGAAATTTATTTTACCTCTTGACGTCTAGATTCCTTCTCTTCACATTTATCTACAAGACATACTAACGATGACTTTTTCCAAGAACATTTGGCTCAACTTGAGTTGCTTGATTAATGTCATCTCATAGCCCTCAACCACCTCCAAATCTATCAAGAGAGTATCAAATGTGCTTACAACAAAAACCTCAAGGAGTGAGATTTCATTATCAAAGATCTCATCTTAAAGGAAAATCAACATGTGATGAACATGGAGAAAGTAAACAGGGTAAGTTTGCTCCTAATTGGCTTGGACCCTACATCATAACTCACAAGTATGGCTCAGGAAATTATCACTTGTCTTCTCTCGAAGGAAGGTCATAACTCGAGCCTTTAAATGCTTTGTACCTATGACCATTATTTTGTTAATCAAGTGACACTTCACCTCATGTTTAACTTGAGCTCATCCCTTGAACAACCCCATTACATTCATCTCCCTTCCTCTTAACCCTTATTCCTACACACTTAGTTAAACTATGAAGTGTTATGGTTTTTCCCTTAAAGTGGAAAAACTCTAAGCCTCTATAGTCCTATCCATGACTAAAGTTAAAAAAAATGGGATACATGGACAAGTTATAATCTCTTAGGTCATGATTCTCAATTTAGACTGCTCCTATAAAGGATAGCTACGTAACTTCTCCTTGATACTATAAATAGACTACTCCTTTGAATGATAGCTATTAAAAATCAAAAAAAAAATTATAATACTCCCTTGAAGGATGGCTAAGTCAAGCTTTGTTATCAATGGAAATAAAGACTAAGAAGCTTCTTGTATTGATCAGCTTCATATGACCTTAGCATAAACACAATCCCATTGTAGGCATTTTGTGTTGATCATCTTACACCAAAAAAAAAATTAAGTCGTGGAATTACCTATAGTAATTCTCGAGTCACCCAAAAGATGGCCATACCATCCCCACTAAGAAGGTTATGTTACTTAAACACTCTCATTCCTTTTCCTTTTCCCCTCAAATTCTTTCAAGGGACTTTGAACTCACTTGACACAAGGTGAGTACGATGCTTCTCTAATAAATAAATGGTCAAAAGATGCAAAGCATGCAAGAGGCTCATACTCCTGAGCCTATTTATGTTGTGATTATGGTCTTTTCCAATGTGTGAGCATCGTGCCTCTTTCTTTCCCATCCCAACCACATGTCAATTTCTCTTCTAAGATCGCATCTCACAAAAATATTTAATCAATGTCTCACCTTTCTACCAATTTTTATTGATTATTAGAGTTATGTGTTTAACATATATCTATCTCAAATAACTACCCAAAACCATACTACAACTAACAAACCATTGCTCATTATAAATCTACCACACAAGAAACCATAGTTTCTCTAAAATAATAATAAATAGGAAAAATATCAAGCCTACTCCATTTATTTTAAGAATACACCATCACAAATATGGAAAAATGCTGAAATAAAATAACATACCCAACCCATTCATTTTAAGCGTACACCATCACAAATATGGAAAAATGCTAAGATGAAGTTAACCAATCAACTTTGCATATACCATCATATATATGGGAAATGTTAATCTAACTCAACTAACATGCTCAAAATTAACATAACATTCACATAAAATAAACATCAACATTATTATAATAAGATCAACATCATCACCATCACATAAACACATCTCAAAATAACACATCTCATGTGTGTGTTTGTGTGTGTGTGTGTGTGTGTGTGTGTGTGTGTGTGTGTGTGTGTGTGTGTGTGTGTGTGTGTGTGTGTGTGTGTGTGTGTGTGTGTGTGTGTGTGTGTGTGTGTGTGTCTGTGTCTGTGTGTGTCTGTGTGTGTCTGTGTGTGTGTGTGTACATAAATGGATCATATCAGTATCATCTCTCGATCAAAATATACATCTCTTATCTTTGGCTCATTGGCCAGTGTGTATACAACATATACAACATCTGGCACTCAAAATACTCAAGGCTATAGTTATGGTCATGAAGAAGCAGTATCATCACCACTCTCAACCTATCTACATCTACATGAGCTAGAAGTTATCACACATGTCGTTGATCTCTCCTACTCTCTAAACTTAGAATACCTCTAAATCTATGGGAACTCCTTAATGGCCCTCTCATAGTATGTAATCTCTTCTAGAGTAGTGTTGTACCTTGTTAGAGATACAATCTACGGTGGACCCATCACACCTATTATAGGACCCTGTACTAATCTCTATGACAGAGGAGGAGGAGTAGCTTATCCTACTACTCTCAAACTATCCCTATCTATTGTGAGTGTAGTAACCTAGCCCTTTAATTCCTCGACTTGGCCCTATAATGCCCCAATCTATATTTGTAATGTCACACCCTGCCCCTGTAAGACCAACACCTATGCATGTGCTACATCTCAGGCCTACACTATTACTTCTTGAGCTTATACCACTACATCTTGAGCTTGTATGGCTACATCTCTCTCTCTCATCACTCCTTGTAAATCTGATGGTGGCCTCCTAACCTAACTATAGGATGAAAACCTATCCACCAAGAAAGATAAGCCATTGTTCATCTAGGATCTACTAGACTTGGGCTTGTTGGTAGCTCCTCAAAATTTGACCGATTTATCTCCTAGGACAAAGGTAGGGGTGCCTCTATATCATCCCTCTTATATCAAGAAAAGGTAGGAAGCATGTCCTATAATAAACCAAACTATCTCTTGACCCATGCCACAGGTATCATCTCTATATCTCTAGTTCATCTCCCTCTGACCCATATCATGCTCTATAAACTGATAAGTTATTCTACCTATCCTCTAAATGTAGGGTATGTAAAGTAGGGCCTCTAAACAATATCTACAAGAATCAATCCATCTATCATATGCCTATAATAACCAATGTCCCGCACTATGCCATCTACTCATGTCTGGGCCATACCCTCTCTCCACCATATGAACCTAACCTTGAAATTAGCTACAATCATGGTGGGTAACCCTAATGGTCGTGTCACCATGATATGTTCATATGCCCAACAATACAATAAATGCCTAACACATAAATTATCCTATCATTGCAGCCTCAAACCCCACAACTCTTTATATAACTATGCCAAAAAAGTTAGTCCCCATGCATACACTATCCATTACTTAACCATCTATGCTAAAACACTTATCAATACAATAGGAAATTTCCCACCATCTATGTTTGGTAGTGCATATACTATAATCTCTATCATCATCAGGATGCTCAACTGATGTTGCTCCTCATTGGTAGTGTACAGTGGCTCATATACAAAACTCATTAAGTGATAGGTCACCTCGCTAACATGCTCTCCAAAAAATGTAACCATGTGAATATCATGCTCCTCTCTTGAACAAGAGAAGAGCTCCTCACCTTGGAGAAACAATTATAAAATCCTGTATACATCCTCTTGTGTCACTATCAACTCTCCAATAGGCAAATGGAAGGTGTTGGTAGTGTGATCCCACCTCTCTATCAACACTATCATCAAGCTAACATCATGTGCAACTCTACAATATCATCACACCCCTCCTAACCCAATAGTTTCCATGTGTTCCCACTCATCCATGGTGACATCCCTCCTCATCCTTGTTAATAGTATACGAAGTTAATCTTGTAATGTCAACTCTTGTCTAGCATGTATCCACACACATAAACCTCAAGTCACATAATTTTCAATATAAACTTCCACCCTTTTTTCCCTTCTCTCTAAGAGAACTACATTGGCTTTAGGCCCTCATCTGGGTTATATAGGCAACACTCAACCGACATCACGTCTTCCACCCACCTAACTATCTGACCTATTAACCCACTTAAACCCTAGGCTTGACTACCTATATCTTAACCCTAGGCCTAACTACCTATCTCTAAAACTCTAGGCCCCATGTCCTATATCTCACACCCTTAACCCCACAACCTATCTTTTAAGACCTATGTCCCATGACCTATTTCAACCTACCTTTCTCTAACCAATTCCCTTAATCAATTTTTAACCATACCTCAACCCTTTTCCTTATGCACTGTGAGAACTACATTTTCCTGAGGCCCTCAACTAGGCTATGTAGGTAGGACTCAGTCAACACGGGGTCATCTGAGGCTAGCTCAACCATTAGGCTTGATGACTAGCTCAACTAAGCATCCAAAATGGGACTTTTCTTCTTATTTAGGGTTTTTTCCTATGATAGACATCAGTGCTAGATGTTAGTCAACATTAGCACCTTATCGATTGACGTCGATGAACCCCACTAACATCGGTGACTAGTTTAACCCTAGGGTTGAATAACCCTTCTCCCACCTTTAAGTTTTTACCTAAAAACTATACCCAAACCCATCCCAAATTCTCCTAAACCTACCCTCACCTCATTAACTATCCATTTAATTACCCTCTCTCCCCCAAACATAACAAATAAGCCCACATTAAAAAATAACAAACTTAAATTCAAATTTAAATCAAAGATGATCTTACCTCAACTCTCCATCTCTTTTGGGCCAAAATAATTGGCACTTGTGGTGGCACACCTCTACTAAGTCCCCTCCTAGCTCTGTTATCTCTTCCCACACAAACCTATGTCTCTTTTTCTCTAATTAAATGTTATAAATGAGTTTTGGTGGGCTACCAAACCCCTTTTTATTGAGTTTGGTTACCCACCAATGTTGACAATCTTGACCTAAGACGTTGATGTTTGTAATACTTCTTACCAACATCGATGATGTAACCAATGTTGGCACATTTAAATTAGAGTTTTTCAACCTCAACCACCACCCTTTAGACTACACCCTTAGTCTGGGGCAACTGGAGATCACGTATATCTCCCTGACCATGATAACTAACTTAGTGATCATGTATATCTCCCTAACCATGACAACCTACCTTAGAGATCACATATATCTCCCTAACTATGACAACTAACCTTGGTGATCACTTAAATCTCCACCCATAATGACTCTGACTAGAGATCATAAATATCTCCTTGACCATTAACCCTTTTAAACCAACCTTATATTGCTTGTCTTGACTGCTTATACTACCTTGCTATAGTTAGCTATTATAAACACACATGTTTATTACGTGTTTTGGATCATGACTATGCTAGTCCTATCACCTGCAACTTTTTGTGTTTACCAGGGCACTTCCTACCTCAGATACCTAGAACACGTGAACCATTAAAGCTACAACTTTGAACATTTTACCCTTATCAGCTATCACTTACAAGCTATGATTTGGTTATTTCTATTTAAGTCATCCTCACCTTTACTTGTTATTAATTGTATCGACTATAACCCATAGTAATATATGTGCAAGTAGTGTTGTTACCACACTCTCACTTAACATCCACCCACCTAATTAACTCCTTATCAAACTGGTACCTGATTCCATATTCTCCTCCATCGATTCCCATTTTGAGGGGGGATACCTCATCCAATACCTAGAGCATCCAAATCCTATTTGTCTTACAACTTGTTAATATAAATTACAAGATAAAAAGGGGTAAATGTAGACACCAAAATTATGTTATACACATGTGTAACTCCCTATGTTGAAACCCCCTTGATACCCTTTTAATAATTAGCCTTCTTAACCCATGTTTTCACCCCTCACACATTTAATTAATTTAAAATATTTAATTGAGTTAATTAAAAACTACTTATGCCACCTTACCTGGCCACCTCATCCTAAGACTAATTCTTACCCTCTGAGTCACCTCAAGACTTAGTCCCCTAATCCTAACTACCCATGACTTGTTCTCACCCCAAACATAAATTCATAACTATGTCTTTCTTAACTTCACATTTCTACTGTTTCCTAATGGATACCACACTTGGCACAAGAGAGAACAAAAAATAGGCTAAAAATAGCCCTTTTACCTATTCTCATACCATCGATGTCGGTCAACCCATAGCCAACATCAGTGGGATCACTAACATCAATTACTTAATCTAAATTATAATCTAATATATAGGTCAATAAAAATAATAAAAACTCAATCATTCGCATACAGGATTTAGCATTCAATTTTCTACATCCAGGCTTACCGTTACTCTACACAAATTAGTCTAAATTAGGAATTGATATACTACATAGAGATTGGATTATTCTAAACTGGTAGCACACACTTGTCTTTATATTCACCTATTTCTTTAACATGCCTTACCAGAGCCATCTATCCAACACTCATGGTTCATCTATTTCACCATCTAAGTATATCTTTGTGTTTTATAATTCCTTTAAATAGACATTTTATAATTACTTTAAATTATACTATTTATCATTTTATAAACATCTTGACTCTTTTTGTGAAGGAGTTGTAAACTCCTTCACCTATTTCCCTTTACTTTAAACATACCAACCCTATATCTAGATGCACCTGAGTCTTACCCACTCCCTTATGACTCTTCCCAACCTCATAAAACTGACCAACATACACCTCCTAGCTTATAAAAATATCATGTAAGCTCCTAATAACCTATTACACCTACTAACATCAGTCACATAACTGATTTCAATCATATATCCTTATTAACATTAGTAGCTTAATCGACAAGGGTGACTGTGTATTTTTACTAACCTCATTAAGCCTACCCAAACAACCTCCAAAAGCACCAATAACTCACATTGTCTACACTGTGTCACTCTTTGTTGCACTCAGACTACAAGAATGGTACAAACATCTCTTTCTTACTTTCTCTTTCATTATTTTATTCATTACCATGTTATTTCAAAAAGTGGACTGTCATCCCTAAGGAAGTTTAACACTTCCAAGAACAAGCATGTAGCTTGGAAGCCCACTTATATATCTACTAACAAATATTTTTGGTGGTAGTGCTTTTTTTACTCATAGGTAGTCCTCCCTATCCAAAGAGGAGTACTCAACATCATCTAGATACGACACACAACCAATCTAGATTCTCTCTAATCCCTACCTTTCATCTTTGTTTCTCCTTAAACATCAAATAGATACGAAATCTAGTGAAACATGGAGGCAAATTAGTTGGCTCTTCAAGTAGAACGAATCCAAGACCAAATCTCTCATGAGGATTTTGGGTCTTACATGAAAATAACTCATGGTCCATCTTCATAATGTCCTAAACTAAATCCCTTCCAAACACACCTATGGAGGTATGTCTTGGCAAACTCTAGTTTATCAATATAAGAGAAATCAAAGGTGAATGGTCAAGGAAAAGAGGAGGTAGAGGAACCAAAACGTGCTTGATCAAGACAACCATAAATAAGATTAGTTTGGAGAGTGTGAGGTCAAAAATAATAATGGTTCTGATATTGGAATTGTAATCAAGATTTTGGTCAAGGTTCCCATACTCTTGGGGAGTAGGGAAGGTGTTCGAGGTTAAGAGATGATACTCCCCAAGTGAGAGATGTTGAAATGTTGATTCCAAATGTTCTTTTATGGGGATTTAGGTAGAAGGGATGGATGATCTAGTCAAGGCTTGGTTGATGAAAGAGGTGGAGTCATCTTTGGTTGGTGAAGGTTTGGTTGATAGAAGAATGAGAACATCATTTGGCTAGTATGTCATGTTGCATGATGTAAAAGGACTTGGGTCGGCTTGTATGGTAACTACTTGACCCTCATGCTCAAACTTGATGCACTAATGTAATGTATATGGCACACAACCCATGAAATACATCCATGGGTGTCTTAACAAAATGTTGTATTGGAACTCACCTTCTATAATGTAGAAGAGTTTGAGAAGAGTGTGAGGTCCTAAATGAATGTAGAAGACAATTATTATTGAGGTTATTATCACTATATCATTGAAGGATCAGAGCACCATTGTGGTTTCTAACATGATTTTCTCTGGTAATTTTAGTTGGTTATATGTATGAGAATAAATAATCTTAATGTTGGCTCCCCCATCAATCATCACCCTCTTGATACGGGATTGGTTGATGTAGGCAGTAATGAAAAGGGGAGGATATAAATCATCGAGATGAAAAGGCAGTATTTTTAAATCCTTGAAGGTGATAAGGGTGTAAATTTTAGGGGCTCTGATAAAGGATACTAGAGGTTATGGATCTTTTGGATGGACCACTATAGATTGCAAGGCCTCCATCTTTTCCTAATATTGGTAGGGTGAGGTATTGATTAGATCATATAAGGTCATCTTCACTGGTGTTTGGTAAAGTTTCTTTAGAATTACTCTTTGGATTTACTCATAAGGGTTGGATTGGGAGGCACCCAAGATAGAAACCTTAGGTTTAGGTAAAGGCATTTAGTTTTGGTTGCGTGAGTTGGTGGTAGAAGAAGGGTATGTCCATAGAATGGACACCTTTGTTTTCCCTTTATCATTTTTTTGGGATTGTGATCGAGTGACCACTTGAATAGTATGGATTTGGGGAGGAGTTGGGCTAACGGTCTACTTTGGTTCCTCCTCACTCTTAGATGAGAGTGTGGGGGTAGGTAGGTTTGGGGTGGTTTCTTATGGTTTTTAGATTGGTGATGGGCTCATGAGAGGTTATTCTATCAATAAGTCATCCTCATCACATAGTTGGTGCATTATGACTTAGAGATATTTTTAGTTTTCTATATCATGTCCTAGCATTCTATGGTATGAGCAAATCAAATTATCATTAAACTAGGATGGCTTAGGACTAAGGGGATCAAATGGTTTGATAAAAGGAAAATTCAAGTAAGAATATTGGATCAACCTTTGCAATATGGTAGAATATGACTCTAGAAAAGGTGGAAATGGAGTGGTGGTTGTGGCTTTGACATTTTGGGTGGAATCTTTCTTAGGAATAGGCTTGACACTAGAGGATTTGGGTGATAAAATATTCTTAATAGGTGGCATTGGGGTAGATGATTTGAAAGTTAATGGCTTGTAGCTATATGGTATAAAATTAGAAGGTTTATAAGTAGAAGTCTTGGTAGTGGATGGTTAAGAGGTAGATATTTTGGAAGTAGAAGGCTCAATTGTAAATGTTTTGGTGGAAATGGGTGTAGGTGTAGCTAGGGGTAGAGGTAAAGTAAATTAAAGTTTGGGTTTGGGATTTCTTTGGGAGAATCGGCCTCTTAATCAAGGTAGAGGGGTGAGGTCCCAAGATGGAAGAAGGATGTGGATCTAAAATAGAAGGCAAAGTAAAAATAGGAGGTAAGGTTTTGTATTTTAGGATCCTAGGTGGCTCCACTTTCTTGGTTGGTTTAACTTGGGGTTTCTTTGGTGGGCTAGATAGTGTTAAATCTAAATTTAATGGAGGGTGAGTAAGGCTCTGAGTGGGGAGCATGCCTAGGTTTTTGATGAACTTTATTGGGATGGTAGAAGGTTCTTGGGCTACTTTGGTTGGATTTGGGTTGGAAGGTTTGCCTATGGTTTGGGAGGTAGATATTTTCAATGGTTTGGTTGGGATGATGGTGGGTTCACTAGTGGAAGTAGAAGTTTGGGTTTAGAATGGTATGATTTAGGGCTCTTTCTTGGTCGGATAAGGAAGCCCAAGATGTTTCCAAAATATGGCATGATCCATGTTGGGTTGGGATAATAACTCCAAGTTTTGAACCAATCTATAGAATGGCTTATAAACAGGTTTGGTTCTTTCGGTATTGGACTCGAAGGAAAAACCCATGGGTTGAGAAAGGGAATTATTTTCCTTGTCATTTTCCTTAATTAAAGGCTCCAAGGTTTTGGAAGGTGATTCCTCCATGAGAGGGATGGATGGAAAAACCTCTTCTTTAGGAAGGCTTTCCAAAGGAAGAGTGGAGATATCAATCATGGAAGAAAAGGGAAGGGAAGCGATGGTGATCTCCTCTATCATGCATTCCAAAAGAGAGGGGACAGTGGTTTTCACTACCTCAATAAGTGGAAAAGGGAGGATAATGGCTTCCTTTGTTTCAATTTCCAAAGGAATATAAGTTAATTCCAATACCTTAATAAGTGGAGGGAAATAATAAGTGTCTTGGGATATGATTTCCTCAACTATGAGTTTACTAATAACCATATTGACTGTGTGAAATTCATGGTTGTGAGAGGATTCTACTTTATTACTTTCATTATTGGTGGAAGGTGAATGATTGGGAAAAGGTTGTCTAAATATGTCAAGTGACTGACTTAGGAGTGCATTGGGGTTATATAGTGCAATTTCCCCCTTGTCAATCAACCCTTGGATAATGCTTTTGTAGGTATTGCATCTACTAACATCATATCCAATGACACAGTGGAAGGCACACAATTAATTATCCTTATACCAACCAGGTATACGATGAGAGGAATTAAATTATTGTTGGGGTTTAATTGGAGGAAGTTTTATGATATTTGCTTTCAATAACTTTTCCAAAATGGAAGCATATGACTCCCCTAGCGAAGTGTATTGCTTTTGGTTATTGTGGTTTTAGTTTCAAGTATTTTGGTTGGAATAATTAAAAGAGTTAGGTTGGTTAACAACTGGTGGAGGAGCCATTTTCAAAACTACTGCATTTATTATTCAATTGGTTTTGGTGTTGGTGTTGGTTTGATTGTTGGTTTTGGAGGAGGAAGCCTCATTTGATTTGAAACTAGAGTTCTTATTTCTCAATTTTAGTTCCCTTTTATGAATGGCTCTAATATCTAATTTGCATGCCATAGTAAAAGCCTCATCAAAGGTTTTGCAAGTCTTAACCTATAAGGTGGAAGAAATATATTTAGCACAAGCGTGAGAAAATAGCTTAATAAGCTTAGGTTGGGGCAAATAGAAATAGAGTTGGTTAATCAAACCTATCCAATAGGCTACAAAGTCGACAATTGACTCATCCTCAAATTTCCTAATAGAGTAAAGGTTGGTAATGGAAACTTTCTTAGAGATGTTTATGGAAAAATTCTAAGAAGGTTTGGGATAATTGGGAAAAAGAGAAAAGATAGTGATTGGTAATAACACTATACAAATCTAATACTAGACTACCTAAAGACATGAGGAAGGTGCAAAGAAGGTGAGCATCATCATAAGAAATCAAATAACAAGAGTGCCTAAATACTCTAATATGTTGTTGGGGGTCTTCTTAGCTCTAAAATTTAGAAAATTTTATAAGCTCCCATTGAGGATGGTATGGTCAAATGGGGATGGATGGGTGAATTAGTTCATTACATATTTGATCATAAGACAAGAGGTTATTAGCACTGATAACGAATGACTCTAAGTTTGTCATCTTATCCATTAGCATCTTGATTAGATCAGTTTGTAGTTATACACCCCCTAGTTGTAAGGTAAATGGGTAAGTGGACATAGGAGGTTGGGTAGAAGGTGGATTTACATACCCTTGTCAGTTAGGGATGTAGCCTAAGTTGGGTGCAATGGGCAATTTTTGAGCAATAGACATTGGTTGGGTTGGAGGAATGGTTGGGTTGATAAGTTGAGGGTGGGTGGTAACCTTAGTACTAATGGGTGGAAGGGTGGAAGGCATGGAAACTACCAAGCTTTGGAATGAAGTGGAAATTTTTGGGTTGGAAATGACAAGTGGAAGGGTAGTGACACTAGTAGAGGGCACTCTAATGGTAAGTGAAGTATATACTACCAAAGGTTGGGTTACTCCTATACTAGAAGAGTTACTAGTTGGGGTGGAAGATGTTTGGGTGTTGGTTGGTGGAGTAGGTTGGTTTTAAATGTTGGTGTTGTAAGGTTTTTTGGTAGAAGAGGATGCTTGGCTGACTAAAGGTTGGGTAGAAATGGTAGCAATAGATGTGCTACCCTTAAGATGGGTTGGCATGCCATAGTGTGGATCAATGGGTGGAACTGAAGTAGGGGTATGGTAACACATAGTATTAAGGTAATGTTTGAGGGCTATGGTATTATTAACTAGAAAGGTGGTGAAATCCATATCTCCTTGGGCAAATGTCTAAGGTATAATAGAACTTCCATAATGGTGGGGTGAACTTTCCACATCTGAATGGTACTCCATGGATGAGGAAGAAGATGAAGATGGGTGGTTGGGAGGTGGATCTTGATTTGCTTAGTTTCTTAGTTGTATTGTCAAAACCATGCAAAGGAGGAAGAAGAAAGGAAAAAGTGATCTCACAAACTCAAAAGAGAAGCAATCAAAATAAAAAGATCTCAAAGAAAAAAAACATACACTAAAATATGTTTAAATCCTAGAATACCTTTTATCTCTTTTTAAGCTTATGCCCCAATTTTAAGAAGTTTATGAAGACTAACTTGGGCTTGTAGAGTGGGTACTAGAAGATTATGTCTAATGATGGTTTTAGGTAGTTAAAGACTCTCAATATATATACTAGAACTTGGTACGTGGCTTGATATTAAGGCATGCCCCCTCACTTCACACACCAAAATGATAAGGGTGTTAGGTGTTTAGCCAAAATATATCGATTTCATCTAGATTATACTCAGCCAAAGTACTAATTTGGTTCTCCCCTTAGTGATGAAATCCAAGCAGGATAGTCAAGGAAAGGTTATTACTAGGTGATGAAATCCTAGTCAAGTCTTATGTCAATGTTTTGATGTTTGATTAAATGTGTGGTTTGTTATTATGTGTGTGATAGGAAGTGACACTGCAATTAATTTACTTGATTAAATTAAGCTATGTGAGCTAATAAATACAAACAAACCATGAATTCAATGTTAATTTTAATCCAAAGGAAAATTTTGGTGTCTTTTCAAATGAATAAAAAATAACTAATATGCATGTAAATGCGGTATTATAATGTGAAGCCTAAGCCTAGGATGAATACTTTTGCTTTTTAAAAATGAAAGCAAAAAATGACAATTTTTTTACTTTTTCCTAAGAATACAAAAGAAACTAAAACTTTGCATTTTGGAAGAGAAGAAAAATAAATAAGGAACATTTAATTTTTAGAAAAGAATGCAATGAATGACTCTTTTTTATTTCAACTAAATGTCCTAGAACTATGAACCCAAGAAAAAGCTCAAGGGTCCCACTGGGCATGCCAAAATGTTTCACTTATTTATTTATTTTATTTTCCAATAAGAAAGCAAGAAGAAACTTGAGAGGTATGGTATAAAAACTTGGTGTGTTATGTGTGCATGAATCCAAATGATTATTGATACTCCTCTTTATCTGAGGAGGATGACCTATAGATAAAAAACACTAGGAAAATAGTTGATTAGCGAAATAGTAGGGTGGACTGCCTAGTGTGAGCTAGATCCAAGAAACACAAACTTCTTTGAAGGTTGTCAATCCACACTTTTAAAACACTTAAGTTTTGATAATTTAAAAATATATGCTTGTATGAAATAATATAAGGTACTAAAATCAAATACAAGAAATGCTTAAAAAGAAACAAGTGATTTTGACTAAAAATAGCAATAAATTCTTGAATACTAATGTTAAATTCCTCAAACTTGATTCAGAAAATAAGTTAAAACTATGTGATAAAACAAAAACTCCAAAAGTTAGATTTGGGTACAAACTGATGGGTTAAATCAACTTATTTTTTTTAAAATGGACACATGGTGACCATCAACGAATAGTTGTGACTGTCAGCAATTAGCCAACCATCAATGATTAGGTATGACTATCGATAGTTACTATGGAATTTAGTTTGGGAAAAGAAATCTATTGGGGAGAGTTGCAGTGAGGTTCTGAAGGTGATGTTTGGGTTGAATGTTGGTTGTGAGAGAGAAATCAATTCTCAAAAGTATTTGGTTTAGATATTGGGTGTAATAATGGTTTATGGATAGCCTAGGGTATAGGGTGAAGTGTTTAGGGTTGCAAAACTCTAACATAAGAAATAAAGTGCAAAGAATGGGAATGACACAAGTAATGAAACAAATAAAATCTAGTTACTAAATATTGATGAAAAACATAGATACTTAGCTTTTAGGTGTTGTTGGTCTAGGAGAATGTTGAAGTTGGCTAAAAGTCATTATGGATCCTAGATCAATTTTGATGGAGTAACAGTACCTTGGCTCTTGATAATGAGTTACAAAAGTAACGTAAGTCTCTAACCTAGTTCCTAGTTCACTGAAAATATTTTAATTCACTTAGGAATAAGAATATCTTACATAAGAGTGATTGTAACTCTCTTAGCAAATGTTTTTGGCTAGGTTTATGTAACCATCAATGATCTTATTCAACCATTGTCGGTCAAGGGATGACCACTAATTGTCAGGAATCTAGAACAACAAATAGCTCTAATTTCACTGTCAGGATTAGGAAGCACAATTGATTACCTTTGTATGAGCAACTAAATGCAAAATTTAACCAGAATGCACAAGTAACTAGAATTCAAAAATAACACAGAATATGAGAGACAATACCCAATTGTATTAATACTCTTCTAGAAGGAAATACAACAAAGAAAATGCCACACTCTTCTTCCTTACACACCTCTAGGGCTCCCACACCTCTAGGACATAAATAGTAAATCTCTTCAAGACCTCACTCTCTCAATTACGGTCCTAACACACAACTCAAACATAGAGTTGGTGTTCACCTCCAACTAGTCAGTATCACTACTACCATTACCACCAATTAGTATCACTACTGCTAGTACACAAGTACTCCACGTACTCCACAATTGAGTACACACCGTACTCCAAGTACACAACATACTCCAAGTAGATCTCCCTTGATCTTGCTACCTATTGTGTTCCTGACCTCCCTGATCTTACACACTTGCAAATCAACCTAGTTCTGCACACCTGCAAACCTAGATCTCGCACACACGTACACCTACAGATCAACTAATCTTACTTACCATGTAGATCTCTCTACACCCTGAAGAACCCTTGTCCTTGCCTCACCAAGTCCTTATGATTCTCCAAACTAGTACCCTGGTGGATCTTCTATCAAATCTTACTATCCCGCAGATCTCCCTGATCATACACACTTGGCACCCCTATGGAACTAAGAGGAACACACCTTGCTCTCTTCACCATGAAGGAGCTAACCTTGCTCCTACTCAACTAACACTCATGTGGAACTAGGAGGAGCTACCCTTGCTCTCTTCACACACTGAAGGAGCTAACCTTGCTCAACTCAAACTAACACAAATTACAATACAGCCCATGAGTCTATTATATAGATCCCATGCAAACAATAATTAGACATCTAATTACAATAATTAGATTCACAACTCCAAGACTAAAATTAGCCTTTAACATGAAAATAGCTGGTTCATTAACTAACTATTCATGAACTAGCAGTTCTGGAACTGCACAAGCGACTGACGTCAGTCTCTGTCTGGCTAGAGATGACCGACATCGGCCGATACCTGACCGATGTCAGTTTCTCTACTCACTGTATATGACTGACGTTGGTTGATTAGACTAACATCAGTTGCTTTGCAACTCAACAACCTCTCAACAACCTCCTCCATGTTTGCATCAATGAAGCTTTTAGCTCCACAACCTAACAATCTCCCACTTGGAGATAAATAGCTGCACCTGTACCTGTACCTATACATCATCTAATTTGTTTCCTAGATTGTATCCCTCTTCAAGTTCAATCTTGAAGACCAACCACCACACATCCTATGGTACAACACCTATCATCCAAGTAACCTACCATATCTGAAGTCCTGACCCTGCATAGCATGTCGACCTACTGCTGGTCCCTCTCAGATACCTGAGAATCCACTGAACTACTCTCCAGTGCTTCTTTCCCAGATTGGCCACAAACCTGCTAACAACTCCCATTACTAGGGAAAAATTAGGGAGTACACATGTACTCAACCTCATCATGTGATTGGTGACCCTATTCTGTGAACTGTCCATCCATAGGTGTGCTTTCCGTTCTGCATCCTACACTACCTTCACACAATCATCCTGTGACAACATCACCTTGTGATCTTCCCTATCTCTAGGATTACTCATGCCAAAGAATTTTGTTGCTCCCAAATTCTTCATGACATACCACTGAACTAACTTTACCTTTAGCTCAGCAACTCGCTATATGTATGCACCTGTACCAAGCACATCATCCACATACATTAACAGGATAATGTAGCGACCATTATCCAACCTGGTAAAGAAACCACAATGGTTATAATGACATTAAATAAAGCCATGCTTTATCATCCACCTGTCAAACTTGTACCACTATCTTGAAGCTTGCTCAAGACCATATGACCTGGCCTTCCATCTCACATATCCATTCTCTTTATTCTTTAACCAAGAAATCCATTCATCTTTCAGTGCTTTCATACCAGCTGGCAACCCTACCAAATCTTTTGTTTGGTTCTACATCCTAGAAATCAAATTCTTCATCCATTCCATGCTCCCACTATTTCCTGGATCCTTCTTGCTCTGTAGTGAGCAATGAGTATAAAGAAGAGGAATAATGAATTTGAGGCTTACTTACCCTTTCAATCCTCCATATGGGCATTTGAGACTCCTTGACAGCTTGTTGTCCACCCAAAATCCATTCCAGTGACTGACCTTGATCACCACATAGTCTGCATCTGACTGACGTCAGTTCCATGTGACTATCCTTTCTACTGACATTAGTTTCTTAACCAACATCAGTCTTACCTGGTCATCGATGTTGGTTCCCTAACCGATGCCAGTAGCCACCCTCCCTGACACCATCGGCTCTGGTCTACACATGACCGACATCGGCACCTGTCTGTTCAACGTCGATTCCTCCTGACCGACATCGGTACCTGTGTTCTCTTGTGAGTGATGACTTTTTACTTGTGAGCTCTCTTTGGATCAAAACACTATCCAAATTGCTCTGCTCAGAGTTACTCAGTCCCATCCACTGATCTCTATCCATCATCTCCTCCATAAACACCAAGGCTTTCCAGTTCTTAAGTCTATCAAAGAAATATGACTTCCTCTTAAGAACATGCATCTCCTTCTTGCTCATGTGACCAAGCCTACAAAGCCACGTCTTCACAATAGAAGAAGAATCAATAATATAAGTAGATAGATAAAGGATACCTACTTTCTTACCACCAGCTAATTCAAGTGCATCCACTGTGAGAGTTCTTGTGCATCTCTCATCACCTAATTTTCTTGAAAAAATTAGCCACATCTTCAAGACTGGGATGTGCATAACCTCCCTCAAGACCCATGTGTTGGCCACCTACAATTTTAGCTTCACTTCCCCTTTGCCAATATTTTAACAAGGCACACTAGCCCTTAAATAAATCTTTCCAAAGTCTCCAAGGACCTTAACATAGAAAAATACTCTATTTCAAGCTGCATGGAAAGAGGCAACAGAATATATAAAACAAGATTCTACTTTATCCAAGGAACATCCCAGAGCATCTTGTGCAACAACACCTGCAACATCTACTTCTTCAGTTCCTTCATGCTGATCTTCTACCAACCAGCAATTTTTCTTTTCTGGCTCTTTCTTTCCATAACACCATAATTGACCATTCATGCTTTTCAATTCCTCCATTCTTAGTGTACTTTCTTCTGCCATTGCTATACTCCCACTCAATTAGAAACCCCTGAGAGTGACATGTAATCAAACACAAACCTGCTCCCTGCAACCTTAGCTCTGATACCAACTTGTCAGGAATCTAGAACAACAAACAGCTCTGATTCCACTATCAGGATTAGGAAGCACAATTGATTACCTTTGTATGAGCAACTAAATGCAGAATTTAACCAGAATGCACAAGTAACTAGAATTTAGAAATAACATAGAATATGAGAGACAATACCCAATTGTATTAATACTCTTCCAAAAGAAAATACAACAAAGAAGATGCCACAGTCTTCTTCCTTACACACCTCTAGGGCATAAACAGTAAATCTCTTCAAGAGCTCACTCTCTCAATTACAGTCCCAACACACAACTCAAACATAGAGTTGGTGTTCACCTCCAACCAGTCAGTATCACTATTGCCAGTACACAAGTACTCCATGTACTCCACAATTGAGTACACATCGTACTCCAAGTACACAATGTACTCCAAGTAATTCTCCCCTAATCTTACTACCTATTGTATTGCTGACCTCCTTGATCTTGCACACCTACAAATCAACCTAGTTCTGTACACCTACAAACCTAGATCTCGCACACACATACACCTATAAATCAACCAATATTACTTACCATGTAGATCTCTCTACACCCTAAAGAATGCTTTTCCTTGCCTCACCAAGTCCTTATGATTCTCCAAACTAGTACCCTGGTGGATCTTCTACCATATCTTGCTATCCCGCAGATCTCCCTGACCATACACACTCGGCACCCCTGTGGAACTAGAAGGAACACACCTTGATCTCTTCACTCTGAAGGAGCTAACCTTCCTATTACTCAACTAACACTCCTATGGAACTAGGAGGAGCTACCCTTGCTCTCTTCACAAACTGAAGGAGCTAACCTTGCTCAACTCAAACTAGCACAAATTACAATACAGCCCATGAGTCTATTATATAGATCCCATGCAAATAATAATTAGACATCCAATTATAATAATTAGATCCTCAGCTCCAAGACCAAAATTAGCCTTTAACATGTAAACAACCAGTTCATTAACTAACAGTTTGTGAACTATTAGTTTTGGAACTGCACAAGCGACCGACATCGGTCCCTGTCTGGCTGGAGATGACTGACATCAGTCGATACTTGATCAATGTCAGTTTCTCTACTCACTGTATATGACCAACGTCAGTTGATCAGACTGACATCGGTTGCTCTACAACTCAGCAACCTCTCAAAAACCTCCTCCATGTTTGCATCAGTGAAGCTTTTAGCTCCACAACCTAACACTAATAATTATGGGGAAATAGTTAAAATTGGCTAAAATTATCTAATTTCACTAATGATGGGTTGTTTTGAGGTTTAATAAATAGTATGAGGTTAATAAATATTTCATTGGGATGCATGAATAATAAATCTTAGGTATTTAAGGCATTAAATGGTAAGGTATAAATGGTCTTCAGGGTAGGTGTCAATTAGTTAACCATTGGTTTGGGTAGGTGATGTGTCGATCAACTAGACATGGGTTTGGGTAGGTCAGTTGTAAATAATCAAGACAAATTTATTAGTGAAAACCTCTGAGATGCTAATAGCTGAGCATAATAGTTCATTATTTAATGAATACATTATTGAAGATAACATCCACACAACTTCCAATCTATAGCATAAAATGATGGTATCATATCTCAGGCCTAAATAATAGAAAAATCTAGTGGTCCTATCGAGAGCATATCCAAAAGTCTTTATCCCTACCATAATCAAAATTATATAAAATCTAAAATCAACAACATTGTGTGTGCCTAAAAATCCTAATATTCATTTGTTACCCAACCATTATACATTCCATTATGATCCATTTATTCATTCAAGACCTATATTATGTTTCTAAATTAGACATTTTATCTAAATCTTATCCCTATTTACCATCCCTGGTCGCACTTTCCTTTAAAAAAGCTATGAAGACATCTTATCTTGAAGTTGGGAGGAAATAAAATCAATGATCAATGAAGATCAAAATAGTGTTATCAAATTCTAAATCAGTAGTAGGTGCTTGATAGAGTAGTTATTCAAAAGGGTTTTGGGCTAGAGATTAAGATCATTAACTATTCAAGTGGTATCATATGTTAATAAAGATGAGAATTTCCACATCAGTAGGAACAATAAAATCATTTAATTTGCTTTGCCTTTTGCCTTGCCTTACCCCTATTGCATGCCTTACCATCTCATTATTTCATTTATTGCCTTTTTCCATATCCCTACTATTATTTCATACCTTACCTTTTGCCACGTCCTTACTATTGTTTCATACCTTTCCATTTACCCTGCCTTGCTAGTCACCTTATCTTTCCATTCACCTTGATTATCCATTTACCTTGCCTTGCCCTTTGCCTTGACATATCATTACTTATGTTATTTTCCTATTCACAAACATGTTATTACCTAGTTAGATTCTCCACTGGTAGGGCAGAACTACAGTGACTTAAGGTCTTTCAGGACTATGTAGGTAACACTCAATTTACATTGAATTCAGTTCAATCACCCTCTTTTTCCACACTCTCTCTATTTTTCAAGTTAGACCATGATGTATCTCATAATCCTCCACTGAGTTGAGATAACCCAAAACCTCAAAATTTTGGAAACATTTCCAAACATTCACCATTGTAAGTAGAACTACATTGGTTTGAGGTCCTTTGGGACTAGGTAAGTAGTGCTCAATTTACATTGAGGTTAGCTCAGTCACCCCTTTTTCCATGATCTCACCATTTTTTGAGTTAGATCATTATATATCTCATAATCCTCCATTGAGTTGAGATACCAAAAAATCCCAAAACATTGGGAACATTTCTAAACATTACCCCATTATAATGTAGAACTACATTGCCTTGAGGTCCTTTGGAACTATGTAGGCAATGCTCAATTTACATTTAAGTCAGCTCGATCACCCCCTTTTCCCATACTCTCACCATTTTTTTGAGAAATTTTAGTAATGCTCTTGTCATTTTGTGATCAATTTAAGTCACACTCTCTTCATTTTGTGACCAACCTAAGCCACACTTTCATTATTTTGTGACCAACCTAAGCCATACTCTTGTCATTTTATGAGCAACCTAAACCACAATCTCATAATTTTTTGAGTGGCCTAAGACAACACTCTCATCACTTTGTGAGTCACTTTTGTGTGTATTATGTATTTGAAATTGATGCACTACTACATCCTTGGTTTGTCCTATGTTCTTGGCATTTTGTGACATGTATCTTGTCAATCTATAATGAGTTAAGATACCCCAAAAAATATTAAAAAAATTCAAAATATTTTAAAAACCTAAAAATTTAAAAATGACTTACAACTTCTTCAAGAGATATAAAGCCCTAAAATCCAAAAACATTTGTCTTGTCCTAAACATAGTCAACAATCCTCAATCCACCTAATTTGGGGCACTTTAGTCCTTGAGCCAATTATTTTAGAATTCATTGGGATGTGTCCTTCCCAAATCCACTCTATGGGGGAAAATTCATGGTTGGTTCCAATTCACACTTTCAGGTAAGCTCATAGCTTTCACCCTACTAGGGAAAAACCAAAGTGTGTAACTTATATTGGGATATCTTATCCCCACATGTCATTTCCTTGCATATAGAATTGCTTGGGAACACCATCATTTTATCCTTCCATTGAGCCTTTAAATTTAGGTATTGACTTGGTTGACAATAGTATGTTTTTTATTACTTTTATTTTCAAGTTTTGTGTGTGTCTATTTGCTTGGTTGTTTGTTTGTTTGTCTATTTATTTGCTTTCCTTATTGTGCCTTGACTCAGTGTATATACATTTACTAGGTGATTATTTGTGTATTGTTCTTGATTCCATCCATATTCATACATCAACATTATCATCATCATTCTTATCATTGGTGCATTATTTTCAATTATCTATTGGATCAAGATTCAATCCTTATGCACATTATGACTAGGTCATCATGGTATTTTATATCATGATGCATACCATAACATTCTATATCAAAAATTAGGGTAATGGATCTTAAAAACAATACAATGGGAATAATTCAACTTATTCACTTTGGTAGTTATCCCCTACTCCTTGATAAAATTGACTCATTAACCATTATGGTTGTATTAATGCTAATAAGGATGAACATATCTACATTAGTAGGTACAATCAAATCATCCACTTTGATGAATTTATATTCTTCTATTCTTTTCCTCACTCCATTTTCTCCCTCTTTTGGGTGAACTACATTGGCCTGAGGTCCATTTAGACTATGTAGGTAGTGTTTGGATACATGGAGTATAACGGGTCAGCTTGGTTATCATTATCATCACCATTATTCTTCCATCCCCATTACTATCTTCCAATCATCTCTTTCATTACTTTATGCATCCTCTTTTTCTTGGTTATTTATGGCTTCTTTAATCTTTAAAAAATCATTAAACCAACATAATTATGTTTGTTCCCACTCATCTTTAATCTATTTGATAGGTTAAATCCTTGAGTTATGCTTACCAATCTACCCTACTGGGCTAAAATTGATTTTATTCAACAAGCAATTTGCCCTATTGGGGTACATCATTGTGCCATTAATTATAATAAACTTTTTTAAAATTAGTAGTTCAATCCATCTACCCTATTAGGGTACATCATTGTGCCACTAATTATAATTTCCTTTGGGTAAACCAGTAGTTTAACCCACCCACCCTGTTGGGGTACATACTTGTACCATTGATTATAACTACCTTTGGGTAAATCAGTGTCTCAATCTCTATTACTTATTATAACCACCTTTGGATAAATAAATATTTTAACCAACACATTCAAGAATTAGCTCAATTATATTAATCTCATCCATGGGTAAATTTAATTCTTCTTCTTGCTTATTTTTGGACCGTCCATCAATCATATGTTTCAGCCACTCCCTCAAGGGGGCATCATAGGCTTCCAAAAATTTGTTTGGAGCATCATTCCTCAATTAGTACCTTCTTTATCTTCTTAATGACTTTTTCATTCTTTAAAATATGTTACTGTGTTTGTGTCTTGTAAGGCCTTCTCAAATAGGGGCAAAATGTAGACACCCCATTTCATCTGCATTTGTGTCTAAATCAGACTTCATAATTATTTCTACCACACTATGTAAATTAATCCTAAAATTAGTAAATGTCCTAATTTCATTTGTATATCAGATGTTAGTGCCCATAATCACATCAAAGCTTCCTCATTTGGGGTAACGCACCACACACAATAATAATCTATCTTGGATTTAACCTAGTCAAATTTCAACCTAGAAAATTGACAAATTGACCTTTTGATATATTAATGCAAACTATTAAAACAATTCTTAAATGCCAAAAACCCTAAGAAGGATTAATTAAAAAGCAAAATCAGTTAATTTCTTAACTAAAAATTCTAAATTTAATTAAAGAATTATATTTTCTTAAAAAAGAAATTTTTCAATAAATATGAGGTCAAAGTCAAAAGAATTAATAATATCTTTTATAAATGCCTAAAATTCAAAGAAAAGGTGAGTCACACCTCATAAATATCTTTTATGAGTTGTCAAGCCTCGTAAATATCTTTTATGAGTTGTCAAGCCTTCTTGATTGCTTTGACCTAACCCAGGGTTAATCTAAACTTGACCAAAGTTAATCTAGACATAACCAAGGTTAAAAACTAAACCTAACCACACTTGAGTTACAGTTAGTTTAGAGAACCTATAAATACAAGTTCCATTGCCACTATCTAAAAAATCTCTCAAGCCAAAGTTATAATGTTAGATTGATTAAGGAGAAGTTTTACCAAGATATTCCAAGCCTCAAGTGGTCTTAGAGAAGAGTTGCCCAAATATAAATTGCATTGACAAAGGTCTCTATAACCCACAAGGTGAGCATGAATATCCTCTATGCCAATGAATGAGAATTATTTTGACAAGGGAGGTAACATAGTCTTGTATTTTATCTTTTATTTGTAAATTTGTTCACTAGTTAAGTTCACCCAAGTACTTAGGCAAGAGTAGTTTAATTTATATTATATTGTTTGGTTTGAGTTATCTTTTGATTTCACTAATAATAAACTAATGAAATTTGGCTCTTCATATTGCTAATGATACACTTACATTAGGCTTAGATAGTAGTATTGATGTAACCATCTCAGGCTGATGCTAGTGTTTGAATCTCCAGAGGTACTCAAATTAGAATTTGATGATTGTTCCAAAACCCTCATCCAGTCTATTTTTTGCCTATTCCAAATCTAGAATTGTGTCAGCATTAGAACCAGCTAAGTACATTACTTCTTTATCATTTCCATATCTAACATAGTTGTACTTACTATGTTTATCCTATCTCATTTCAATGAATTCAACATATGTTATATATGAGTTTAGCATCTAATTGGCCAACTATAGATATAATGTATCACCCTTGTGCCTCACACTATATCTATACCCTCTAAACCTAGATAACCCCAATCTAGATATTTTTAGGGTTAAACACCTAGGTAGACCATACTTGAGAGGACTTTACACTAGATATATATAGTGTATTCCATGGAATTCTCATCTAGTCCTACATAACATACTTGATTACATAGAGAAACTAAACATGTTCCAATTATTTATACTTCAAGGAAACCTCAGATCACTCAACTTTGGGTTCCATGAGCCCTTACTTCTTCTACTACCTCTTCATGACCATAGAGTCCTATAAGGCCTACACAAAGTATTGAAAATTATCTAAATCTAGATATAACACTTATACATGTTCCTTGTAAATATCACCAATTTGATGTATCGTATTCCAATTTGGGAGATACCTATTAGCATCCCTTTGATGGGATCATAGGCTAGCCTTTTTTGTTCAAATATTTCAAAAATACAAAAAAAAACAAAAAATTCAAAAAATCAAATATAAAAACATTCAAATAGATTAAAAAAATCAACATTCCCATGTTTACTAGCTCCTTGGAATCTATGTTGTTTGCTTCATGTTAATAGATAACATATCATTTCCTTTCTATATGTACATATGATTCACGCATCTTTGAGTGTGATACAGGGATACCCAATCACATGATTTATGGACATATAAATGTTGGACTTATCATCTATATGCAGCATATAGTACATTAGGGACATCTAATTCTTTGATCATGATTGATATAGGTTACATATATTTTATGATCATTTCTACATTATCATGTTTGAACTTATATACTAACATTTACACATGTCTATATCCATACTCATATCTTTCACAATGTACTTGATATTATATATTGCATATCATTTTTTTCTAACACATATATGCATGGATTAGAATGATATACTTATGTTGGTTGCTTGTAGTTCATCTATTCACATTTTTACTTCCTTGAGTGTATTCAATTGTTTGTTATTGTCTTGCTTATGGAACATTTGAATATCTTCCTTGCTTGTTGGCCCTTGTGCCATTGTAATTTGTTTAAACATTTGAATATGTCATTCAATGTTGATAGGACATTTGAATATGTCATTCCCTTTCAATTGTGTGGCATTTGAACACATCCCTTTTATGAGGTCTCCTTAGAATTTTCTTTTGCATTACATTGAGTATTCTTGTGTGTGTGTTTGATTTTTTGTTGAGATTCTACCGTTACTCTCTAGAAGTTGTCATAATCCATATCATACATCTTAGGGCTTGATGTGATCACATATTATGAGCTTTATTAATATATATACTTATACATGTTACTCATATATGCTACACGATTCATACATGGATTACATAGTTACCTTATCCTTTTGAGGTAAGGTAACTACTAGATTATATTTCCTTAACCTCAAAAGGGGGGCACTTCATAAATACATGACCTCCCCACTTACTCATTTCTTAGTATATCCAAATTTCAATGGGAGCATGTCATAAAGACATTACCTCCACACTTACACAATCTCTAATATAATTTCATGATTCAGATATACACTTGGGTCACATTCATATACATTGCATTGATTTTGCATAGATTTGAAACAATTTTTTTCATATTATGACACATATACTCTAGCTGACACATATCACAGGTGTATATCCCATGCTAGTTCACCAAAAATTACAAATGTACCAATTATCTCTCTAGTTTACTATCACTATGATGCATTTATTACACCAAGAAGTATTATTATTGAGTCTTATCTATTTACAACAACTAGTTCATTTTATAGGTTGAAGTGATTTAGTCATTTAACCTCACCAAAATTATAGGTTGAGTTGATTAGATCACCCAATCTCATCATATTTATAGGATGAATTAATTAAATCACTCACCCTTACCAAATTACATATTCACTCTTGAGTTGTGTGATTGAGATCTAGTTATCTCAATGGTCATGTCACAACTCATCCTTATATTAGATTGGGGGCATAATACCTTCCAATCTCCCTCTTCAAATCTTAAAAATTTAGGATTGGACCTCTTCCATCTCCAATGCTTCATGAGGAAGTATCGTTACCAAGTCAAAGTACCAAGGGGAAATATGGTTGCATCAACACATAGGTGTACTCCTTCCTTGCTCTCTTTATTTTCAAGAATTTTAAATATTTCAAATTTTAGATTATATGCACTGATTTATATTGTAACATGCTTTGGTTATAGGACATACACAACAAAACACTCAAATTGGTTGGAATCAAAAGAAGGTGTGTTTTACACACCCATGTATGCATTTATTTCCTTTAACCCAGTAATTTCATCTTTATGCATTACTAGATTAAAGGGGGGATATGTATATACTAAAACTTAATATTTATAACATCTCAATCTTGTATTTTTTACAAACATTAATCATGACTCTATCCTTCACTTCTAGACCTCCCTATTGTTGAAAAGATCACATTCACCATCTCACTCTACGTAAATGCTTATCTCTTAGTTTGACCCTTAGCATTTTGATGACCCATGTCTCCTACATTGCACATCAAGCTTATTGAAATATGATATACATCCTTCACTATCAGTTTTAGATCCATGCCTATTTTCTAGCCTTATATAAATTAGCAACCATAAAAGGACACTACCATTCATGGTAGTGTATAGATCCTTATCTAGTGTCCAATTACCAAAATTCATCCAAATTTGATAATATTCAAAACCTATGGATCAGCATATTTGTCTTATTGAACCCTACCATGAGATACTTTCAAAAGGTGTGGTATAAATACAAGTCTAAGCCTTCTCATTATTCATATAGCAAATACCAATCAAGCACCTACCAAATCTCATTTTATCAATCAAACATATATGCCCTATTCATCCATATTTCTTTATCAAACAAGGAAAAATCATACAAAAGCTTTTAAGTATTCAAATAATAACCCATGAATGAAATTTGTCAAGTTACAAGCTAGATCATTGCATGCTTCTTCATGTAGTATATTGTATCCTTAAGAACACACACTCCCACACATAAGTGAGAACTTCATAAATTTTAATCCCTCCTTGGAATATCGATGTAGGCATCACCCAATTATATAGGGGTTATTGAGGTCAACTCAACAACATGAGCCCACTAACCCTTTTTTGGCAAACTCATTATAAGGATGAAGAGAGGTAAAGAGATAGGGTTCGATCAATAAGAATAAAGTAATAACTTGTATCTGATAGTTGAATACATCCATAAAAATGTGATAAAAAACCCATAACAATGAAGTTAGTCACATCGATATACAATCATTTTTTATATAGTATAATAGCATCATAGCATGGACACCTGCATCGATGGTAGTGTCCAGAGGTGATGATAGTGTATGTGGCTATAATATAATATAACTAGAATCTGATGACTATTCCATAATTGTGATGCTACACACTTTTGCTTGTGTTCAAACCATATCTACTTACACATAGTAAGCCTTGATAAGTATCCTTTGTATTTGGTATTGCAATCAATTGAACATCTTTCTAATTTGGTACTTTATATGTTTAGTGTATCTTAGTATTATAATTATAAGTATTCATTTATTAGAGTTTATAATTAATTGGAATGTTATAGATTATTTTATCAACTTTGTGCTTGAACTACTTCTATATTCTTAACCTTATCACCCCATATCTAAAATTTAGGGTTAAACACCATCTTAGATGGATTGTGTGAAAGTTTTTAAGTTTGAGGTTGAGGCCTTAAAAAATCTCAAAAAAATGTTGAAGATCTCTACACCTCCATGTGTGATGTGTATAACATTGATACTAAAGATAATACATAGTATCATGTTTAGGGATATAATCTGGTGTAATATTTGGTGATGGTAGGTTCAAAATACTAGGAAGCTTAGATACTTTAAGATAAAGTGCATCAAGATATTACATAAGAGCTTGACAATGGGTCGATGAATATAAATTGTTCCTGTGAAAGTAAAAAATGCACTTATGACTAATAGTCTTTTGTGGTTAACTATCAGTAGTAGGATTTGGGTCTTCTGGCTTATGTTATGCTAAGAATCTCTCTAATAGTCTTTATATTCTTTAGTTGAAAGTCCAGATACCTTGTGGAGCTCATAATATGGTTTGTACGCTTAGGTGGGTGGGTGTGGTATCACATTAATCTTAGGTGGTGAATCATAATGGGATTTTTTTGGAACCTCTTCATACCAAAAATTGCTATCAGATTATAGAACAACTTGGTTCTATTTGAGATATCTCTGATAAGCTCAGTATTTGTATTAGGAGTGATCATGGCCTTTTTGGAATCAATAAAATAGCATGGCTAGTTATTTAGGATTCAACCTTATTATGGGTTGTATCAATGTGGCCAACACCTCTAGAGAAAATGAAATTGAAGGATCAAAAAATCTAGTGAAACAATGTGATCCCATCATGGATTTATCTTGAAACATGCTCTGAAGAGGCTCAAAAGTAATAAGATTAGTATGTCTAGTATAACCTATAATGCATTCCATCATGAATTTATGGAAATTAACAAAAGCGGGGGAAATGTCAATAAAATAAAAAGGAGAGCTAGGATGAATGATATAATTATTTTGACACTAGAAGAGGATGTAGATTTATCATATGAGCATTGGAGAGAGGAACAATAATGGGTGACTTTTGCATCCTTAGCTTAGGAATAGCTAGATAAGTATGGGTCATCAAGGGTGTAACCATCATCATAGTTTGAATTAGTAATATCTATATTAAAGGATTCAACCACTATATCGTAGAGGATGGGTGAGAAGTAGGGTTCTTAAGGATAACAACATAATTAGGGAACTTTTTAGTCAGCTTTTTGTGAGAATAAAGTCACAAAGAGGGAGACAACTGAGCTATGATGTTAGAGAGGAGATCCAATGTTTTAATATTTACATTGATCTCAATGGGCTCATCATTTTCAAAAACTAAGAGGTTAGGTGGGATATTGCCCACAAGTTTTGGATGGCCACTGCAACCTTGATTGTAATTAACAAGATAGTTAAAGCATTGATATTAGAGAAAAGGAATGTTGAGAAAGGGTTCAAGGATTGGTATTATATATACACCACACTGTTGGAATTGTTAAAAATTCCAAGGGTTGGTATCACTTTGAACCTCGTAGATAAAAATATTTTAAGTAAATTTGACTCATTGACATGTGGAAGAGTCTACAACCCTCATATGATGAATCTAAGGAAGGCCAAGAAAAATGTTGTATGATAACAAAAAGTTAAAAATCATTACCTTAGCTCTAACCATGATAATAAGGACTATGATAGGGAGCCAAACACATCATAATAGAGGCATTTATCTTGTATCATATCCTTGACATGTGTTTTGGGTAGACATAAGATTACAATTTGAGTATCCTAAAGTTTTGATGAATTCTAAGAAGGTGACACAAATTCCAAAACCTTCATTTACCAAGGCTCACTTGACTTGAATAACACCAACCTAGACATTAATGAATAATGAGGTATCATCTACATGAAGTAATGTTTCATTAGGGATCATGGAAGTTATAGGAAATTTTAGTGAAAGAGAAGCATATGTAGTTTGGTCAACTTGGATGGATATTTATTCACATTGTTGTAAAATATTGGCCCTGAACCTAAACAAGGTAGCTTCTTTTCCCATAGGTGGTGGTCAAGGAATATTCATGTCAAATAAGAGTTGCATAAGTTTGTTTTTATGATGAGGGGAAGTCCTCATGAGTTCAAGAAATAGAATTTGAGACAGGAACTTAAAAATTTATTTTATGGGGTCATATTCATAAAAGCCATTATGAGCTAGGTAAGACAATGAAAGAGGCATGGAATTATTAAACAAATCAGCTGAAGAAGTAGATATGGATTAAATATAATTAGGAATTAAAGTTTTTATCTCAACACTTCTGATACAACTGAGGTAGGCTGAGCCAATGGTATCAGTTTGGTTGATGTAGTTAGTTGCATAGAGACATCAAAATCAAATTATATCAACTTGGCAAATGTAGTTAGTTACATAGAGACATCAAATTCAAATTGTATTAACCTAGCCAATACCATAAAATGATAATTAAGGGTAGAAATAGACTGTACTGGCCTAGCTATTATAATAGAAATGAAATTAGTTAATAAATCATAAAATATTAGGATAGTCGAATACAAATTGGACCTGATCTAGAAATGTAAGATTATATGAGGTTGGTTGATAAATTTGTGAATAAATAAAACCATACCAAGTTGGATGGTATAATTGGCCTATCTAAAATAATGAAGGTTATAATTTCCTCATATTTGATGTTCTTGAAATGGTGTAGAGGGTTATCTTGAACTATTCTATTAGTAAGATAAGGAATACGAGTCTAGTGAGGATAAACATCAATATAAAACACTACACACTTCATATTGTTCATATTGACAAGGTTTTCCACATATTAAAAGAGTGTGGGTTAATTGTGGTTTCAACAACATTGGTGACTAGTAGTTGATTTTTATTATTAAGTTATTAGTATTTATTATGGTTTGAAAGTGGATTTGAGTAAATAGTAAGGTGAGTGTTAGCTTGGAAAAGTGAATCACACTTGACTTTAGAGTATGAGCTTTAGCCACCTATCATAAGATTGGCATTGTTATCAAATCATGGCTTCATGATCAAAGTTTGAACCAAGTAAGAATTTTGAAGCAAGGTGTTTAAGTTTTTTACAAGTCTCATGGTAGTGTCCTTAATTTGTATGGAAACAGTATTTTTTTAGGATCATACCAATGACCAATGGGATGGGAAGTGTTAAAATCTCTATGTGGGGGTTTATGAAGGCATTTCCTAATTTTAGATAGGGAAAGAGGATGGTGTTGGAAGGGACTTCACTTAATAGGTGGGGAAAGGGCCACTTTGTTGGAGCCTCCTAATAGAGTAACATTGATGGTTCTCTTGGAATTGTATGTGTCTAGGACACCATCATTAGTAGCATTTTTATTTTTGGACTTCATAAGCACATAAGTTTTAGGCTTGGATTGGGAATGCTCAAATTGTTTTATGAGAAATTATTGACATTTAGCTTGATCAAGGGTTTCTTCCAGTGACTTTTGAGAGAGATTCATAATGATGTATTTTTATTTTGGATTAATGGCATTGGTAAATAGGTCGAAGAGGTTATCATCTGACATGTTATGCTCAACTTTGTTGGCTAAGGATTTCCAATTCTTGATGAAGGCTCGGGAAATATCATTATCCACTTAATTAAAATTGATTAAGTGGGCTATAATTATTTTCAAGTAGACCATTAGATTGAAAATCTTAAACTAATGCATTGAATAAATATTCCAAACTAAAGATGGAGTTAGGTTTGAGATGTTTATACAAATATAAGGCATTACCTAAGAAGGTTTTGGCTGGTAGCTTGGTAGCAATAAAGGTATTGAGCTTAATCCAATCTTTATATAGGTTTATGAAATATTTTAAGTGTAGATCAAGATTAGTAGATCCACTATAGGTGATTGAAGGAGTGATGTGTCCTATGTCAATGTTTATAATTTAAAAATCCAATGATTTGTTTTGGAGATGATTGATGGCTTTATTACGAAGTAGTGGTTATGGAATGAGATTATCATAAGCATATATAATGGGGGTTGGGGGGCCTATGGATTTGACACTCCCCACTAAAGTTGTTGAGATAAATTTTACATTTATAGAATTCATATTTGCATTTGCATCTTAGCCATTTGGATTATTGCTTATAACATGGTTTGATGAGGATCAAGATCATTTTGATTAGAGGTGGAAGCTTGAGAAACTTGTTGGGATTTGTTATAGGTGGTATTAATATTGGTGTTAACATGGGTTTTGGCATGCTGTTGTCATTGATGTCAAAAGGGTGAATCATGTAAAATCATAACAGTCACTAATGTCAAAGGTATGTTTGGTCAAGTGCTTGAGTATGGTAGTGGCATAAAGAAAGTGTTTATCAGTGAGTGAGTATTGTGGATATGAGTAGCCTATTGAGAGTGTGTTCTCAGTTAGCAACATGATGTTAATAAAGGTGATTAATGATCAAGATGATGTTAAGATTGACTATGTTTGATATTAAGAAGCATCTTGAGAAGGTTGATGTCAAAGGTGACTAAGAATAGATGGCAACATGTGATGTGTCAAGGTACATGAAAGAGTAAGTGCATGAGAGAAAAGAGTGTTGCCATGAGTGTTAACATGAGAGATAAGAGTTTCATAGTAAGAAGAGAATACTATGGTCATGATAATTGTCATGAATATTATGATCATGGAAGGTACAAGTGTATGGAATAGAGATGTTAAGTCATATGAAGCTTAGTCATGTCATTTTAGGTTTGTATGAGGCTATGGAAGATTATTATCATTAGAAAGAGAATGGTGCAATGATATGAGTGTGTTGTGATGTCTTGTATCTACTTGTTTAATTTTTTATTGAGGTCATGACATGAAAGGAATAGGTCAAGGTGTCAAGTGTATTGGAAGCTTGAGCCTAGTCATGGCATGGTGAAGGTAAGACTTGGAGGCATGATAGGTGAGTGCACTCAAGCATGTGAGAGGTTGTGAAGGTTGTCTAATCATGAGAATAAGGTGTGGATACACTTATAAGTGTTTTAAAGTGAGTCTATTGAGGTAGATCCTTCAGTTTTGGTCTACACTTAAACCATTCTTTAGCCCTACCTAGCCTAATGAGGCATGAGGATTAGATTTCAAGGTAAATGTGTGAAGGAGAGAATGGATAGAGTTAAGTAAAGTTTTTTTGGGAGTGATAATGAAGGATGAGTTTATGGTTTGAAGGAAAAGGCATAGAAAGTGGTTTTGAGGTCTCTCGAGTGCATAGAATGGATAGAGTTAAGTCATTTGAAGCTTAGTCATGTCATTTTAGGTTTGTATGAGGCTATGGAAGATTATTATCATTAGAAATAGAATGGTGAAATGATATGATTGTGTTTTTATGTCTTGTTCTACTTGTTTAATGTTTTATTGAGGTCATGACATGAAAGGAATAGGTCAAGGTGTCAAGTGCATTAGAAGCTTGAGCCTAGTCATGGCATGGTGAAGGTATGACTTGGTGGCATGATAGGTGAGTGCACTCAAGCATGTGAGAGGTTGTGAAGGTTGTCTAATCATGAGAATAAGGTGTGGATACACTTATAAGTGTTTTAAAGTGAGTCTTTTGAAGTAGATCCTTCAGTTTTGGCCTGCACTTAAACCATTCTTTAGCCCTACCTAGCCTAATGAGGCATGAGGATTAGATTTCAAGGTAAATGTGTGAAGGAGAGAATGGATAGAGTTAAGTCAAGTTTTTTTGGGAGTGATAATTAAGGATGAGGTTATGATTTGAAGGAAAAGGCATAGAAAGTGGTTTTGAGGTCTCTCAAATGCATAGAATGAAGGTATGCAAACCTGAGAAGGACTTTTGGGTATTCATTGGCATGTGTAACCTTTGGATGGGAACCTGAGATGTTAAGGAGAAATGGAAAAGGATACTAGATAAGATATATAGGCTTTAGTTTTAGATTTAAGGTTCAGTCCTTTATGAATAATTGTTAACACCAAAACCTATGTTAAACCTCCCTAAACCCCTAATAAGGACCCAATGTAGAATATGTTGCTCAATTCAGATTAAAATGGATTTAAATGATAAAGAAACCTATTTTATATTGTATTAGACTTCCTTAGTCACATTTAAGTGGTATTGAGTTATCAGGTGAGTGAGAAAACCCTACAAGAAAGGGCTTATTTGTGAAGAATTTATTATAGTAGTAAAATGTTGACTTCATCAAAGTAGATAAATTGATGGAGGAATAGGTTAGAGACCCATATTTCATCTCCATTATAGTTTATATATAGGTTATAATCTTTAGTTGCTCAAATTTGGTGATCCAAGTAGGTCGGTCATTGATAGGCTTAATGAAGCAAATAGTGCAAAACCCAAGCATAGATGAGAAGATGAATTTGATTATGTTTCCATGGTACAATGATGAAACCAAGTGTATGGATATGTTTTTCAAGAATTTTATGTCATGTTAATTCTTTGAATAATATTTTGAAGTTATAAAAAGATATTAAAATGTTGAAGCCAAAATGGCTTGTCTAGTTTAATTTGGTTCGTTAGATATAAGGTCATGAGATTGGTCTAAAAGACCAATGTTTTACTATTAGACTATATGAGTTTTATGTTTGATGATATTATAAATATGTCATATAATATTTTTAATGCATCAAGATTCTTTGAAATAGTTCATATAGGTATTGGATGTTAAATGTTTCATTACTGTGTTTTGAGTATTATGGCAGTTTTGAGTGAGTGTTTTGATGAGTTTATCTTGAAGCCTTAAGCTCTGAGGGAAAGTGTATAATTAATTTGGTAATGAGCCTAAGGTATGTAAACTATATCTATGTGATTTTTTATCATGTTTGAGTGGCTTAAGTGTATTTGAGATTTAGTATTGAAAGGCAAACTTTTTTGGTATACATAGGCATAAAAGGACTGAGTACTATTGAGGGGTTTAAGGAAAGATTTGGACCTAAAAGGTTTTATGGATATCAAATAATGTTGGATAATGTCTTTTTTGATGTTGTGTATGGAGGTATAATGTTTTCCAAGGGATCAAATGGTAACGTGTTGATAAGAAGGCCTAATGTAATTAGGTCCCCATAAGACCTAAAAGAAAAATGAGGCATAATAAAGTTATGACAACCAAAAGGGACTAAAATTTCATCTAAATCATGTTTATGATATGTCCTAAGACATTTTATGGATGACCTAAGATTTTAAGGGTGTGTGGTTGATTGAATGGTATATGAACAAGAGACAAGTATATATATAAGGCATTTTAGGCATATTTCAATAAGCTTAAAGTAAGTGAATGGATTGATAAATCAATAAGCCAAAGGAGGTTGGGTAACATGTTTTAAAACCTTAGGAGAGAGTAGAGAAGCATTTCATGAAGATAATATATGTGTTTTGTAGTTGAATATCAAGGTCATATAACCTATTTAGTCTTGAAGAGGGCTAGTTGAGCGAAGAAGCCTATAGTCAGTTTTGAGAGAGATCAAGTGGAGTAGAAATGGAGTGATCATTGTCTATTAAGAGGATATCAAAGTTACATTAGAGATGTGTTATTATTATATGACAATGGATAGATTTTGAGATGGAGCAGATAGAGAGATGAGTAGAAGAGTAGAATAAAGAAGTGTGATTGTCTAAGTTGGTACTTGGTCAAAGAGGGAGTTGAAGCTTCCTTATTGGTTGGTGATTGTATAATTGGTCTTAGTTGATTTTATGATTGGTTAAGATAGATTTGTATCTACTTTTCATGTTTGTGCTTGAAAAAAAATTCTTTGACTAAGTTGTCACTTAGTCAGAGGGGTTTATAGCCTCCTATCAAGTGGGTACTTGATAAATTCAAGTGGGTGCTTGATAAATTTAGGGTTGGTGCTCCATGTTGGGCTGGTGCCCAACTAAAATTAATACATTGTCTTATATAATAGTTTGTACAAGCTTTGTTTTAGTGTGTTTTATTCCCCATGAGATTTTCCCACATATGTGATGTGTTATCTTATTTCATGCTCATGTGATTGGTTCTTAATGCATTATTAGATAACTAAGTTACTTTGAATGATTCATGAATGGTTAAGGGTAATTGATTGAAACTTTTTGAAGACTAATTCAACCCCCCCCCCCACTTTCAATCATTATGATTCTAAAAATGGACATTTTGAGTAGGTCCACTAAAGCTACGGCTTTCCATGTTAGTAGAAATACTAAGAATAGTGGACAGGGAGGGAAATGAGGAAGTCACATATTGACTTACCCCAAGTTTAATATAAAACTACAAATAGGGGAAGGATTACATTCCATATGGGGTGCCAACATGAGGTGATAGATCATTGCAAGGTCCTTACCCTTATGTTGAGGATGCTTGTGTAGATATACAATCATTTTGTTAGAATATTCAAGATCACAATATTCCTCTACTTCATGGTCTTGGAGTAAATGACCTCATCTAGTAGTGTTATAATTTTTATGTGGCTCATATCTTTTAGATATATTAGAATCCATACGACAATTGCTTGGATTTTGGTCTTGAGTCATGGAAAAGTTATAAGGAATATGATTTTTAGGGACTTTGAAGGTATTTGTTAGTTATTTGTATTATTATTTGGTTTTCTCTTTGGATTGGTCAAAGATATATTCCATAGTGAAAGATAAAATATTAATTGTATTGGGTTGGCTAGTGTAGTTAATTATATAGGAATGTTAAAAATAGACTATATCGATCTAGCTGATACATTTGGGAACTAAAATTTGTAAAATTATATTGTATCCAGTTGGTTGGTATAATATGGTAACTAGAAATAAATATACTGAGAAGACTGATACATTTTTTAGGAAGATGGTAAAATTATGTTGCATGGGGTTGGTTGATGTAGTTTGGAAAATACATAGAACTATATCGAGTTGGTTGGTGTAATTTGGAAAACACATAAAATTCTATTAGTCTAGTAGACATAATTGACACATAACACATAACAGTATCAAACTATCTGATATAATCTATAATATAAGTGAGCAAAATTTTACCTAATATTTGTTAAAATCAAGATAAGGGGATAAACCAAGAAAGGGTATGTTTGACTTGTAAGCTCTTAGATATATTGATCCTAATCTTAAATAATGAATACATTCATGAAGGCACTAACCACAGAGGTTTGCATTATTCCCATGGCCACACTATCTCATCTCTAAGGTATGTTAAAAATAACTTTCCAAGGCTATCCACTTACTGGTGTACTAAAAAATCAAATGGTCGAAAGGCTTCCTAAAGGCTAAAAATATGAGTCATAATCATTCCCAATATAACTAAAGTCCATGAATAGTGATGTTTAATGGATTGAATATTGGGGTAGTTTTCATCACACCATAACAAAGGTATAATTGATAACCACTAAGCCCATAATGAAAGCTCCTATGAGTTTTTAAACTACCAGAAAATAGTTTCTAGGAAGAGAAAATAAAAATAAATATTGAAAATGATAGATGTCAAAAGAAAAAAAATGATATTAGGATGGCCAATACACTCAAAACTGAAACTAATTAAACAAAATTATATTAGGCAAGTTGATGTAATTATAGTCACATAAAACTATATTGGATTGGCCAATATAGTTTAAAAACACATAGAGTGATGCTAAGCTAGTTAATACCATTTACAGATAGGAAAATAAAGGTATTAGGGTAGTTGATACAATCAAAATGGAAATATGTATGATGGTTTAGAATATTTTACTAAGAGGTTAGAAGGAAAAACATTAAACTTGTCCAAGCAAAGGATGGATAAGATTCACATTAGGTTCACCAGAATGTATGCATGAACTAAGATGACCTATAATTTTCTCTCAATAGACTAGGATTCAAATAAGGTCAATCAAATATATTTTGTGTATACATGACTGATCAGGTAAGGATAATTCCATATATCTAGTAGATGGTAACCTATAACTCAAATTTCAAGAGGAAAGGTTTCCAAATATTAAGCTTATGACACAAGGATATAGCTCCCACTAGACCTCAACAATGATAAATGGTTGTAACTATGATTGTGAAGATGCAAGTAAATTAAATAGTTGTAAAAGGGTACAATCTAAATTAAATTATGGGTTATATGGTTATAAATAGGTAAGGTTCAATGGTTAACCAAATGGGATCTATGAAACCTAAGGTGATTAATGACATGTCTAAACAATCCTATGTCTATACCAACTTATTCGATATGGGGAAGAACCTAAATAAGGATGCACACACATATATACACAATGCAAATTATTAATAAATATATAATCTAATAAGTAAATAAAGGAAAGAGTGTTGGTTTAGAAATACTTACCTTGGGGTGGATCCATCAATGCTTCAATCTCCCCCTTGACTCAATGGGAGTTTTGTAAGATAGTTTTGTAGGTTGAATACCTAAAATGGTTTGATGAAGACCTAAATATCCTTAGTTAGGAACTCTTAGTGACTCCTCATATTGATCTTTAATGACAAAATAAGACAAGACTTCCAAGATAAGGTTTTAATCCACTAACTCTCCCAAATACTTTCTTAGGGTAGAAATGTGAGCACAAACCAAGCATATGAATGTGATATGATATTATATGAATGAAATGTGACCCCTATATATATGGTTTAAATACCCAAAACCAAACCTAAACACTAAGCCAATAGAATTATCAAGGTTGATACCATTAGAAGATGTTAGCTAGCACAATATGGTATCAGTTGAGTTGATATAATACTAATGCCAAAAAACACACTCCAAAATATATTGAGCATACTAATACGGTGCAGGGAGGACAAAATCTAAAATAAATAGTATTATCTAGGGAGATTGATGGATAGAGAGTGATGGAGGAATAATAACATAATTATTTTGAATGTAAATCATAAACATTATTTTTGGCCATAAGTAAGCTTTTGAAAGATTACAGAGTTGGTTATAAAAAACCAACTAATAGGTGAAACCAACCTATAAAAATAACGATAATTAAATAATTAAATAAAAACCTAACTAATAATTTTGATCACATATGACTTAAATAAATCCCCCTTGATCTAAAGGGGTATATAATAAAAACACTGGAATAATGACACCAAAGTCATCAAAGAAATTTTGAAGCAACTACAACTGGCACACTACACATCCTAGTACTAACCAAAACTTATGCCACTTTATACAAAATCCTACCCTATAAGTTGTGGCATAAAAGGTTGATGAACATGATCAAATCCTATTCATCCCATCTGATCATAATACCGTATTATCATATAACATGATCAAGCCATATCCAACTACATCGATCTTCATAAGGCTCCACCTAAAAACCCATCAAGGTGACTAACCCATACTATATCTGGCACATCTCCCTAATTTCCAACAAATTTTGATGATCTTTGATCAACACTTCTAGTTATAATAAACCCTATCAGCTTGTATCATCATCGATGACTGATCAAAGACCAATCAAATGCTATATCTTCTCCCCTATCAGGCAAGAGGTGAGAAGTTTTGCAATGAGAGAAATAAAATAAAACAATCATGTCTACTCCATGTCATGAATATCAAGTATAGAAAACCAAAAATGGATCTGAAATCAAGAACACAAGCCAAAAAATACTACTACAATATATCCTTATCTTGACCCTAGTAGCTTGCACAAGACAGGTGAATCACTAATCACTCAGAGCAAGCTCTCAAGTCCATCAAGACCATCCAGCTTATAGGCCTCTAGCATATAAGATGATTCCTAATCATATTAAGTGTCAAAATAACCTAAATAGATATAATAAACAAAAGATCTACCACTATAATGATCTAAATAATTTTCCTCAACTTTCTTTTTATGTGGAGAACAAGGTCATTGATAAGGACATACATCAACAAGATGTCCAATACCACCACATTTAAAACATCTGGGCTATTTCTTGTGTCTAAGAAGTTGAATCACTAGAACTATATGAGTGGGAAAAATGCCTATGGTGATGTTTTCATTTTGAATATCCTAGAGAATGTCAATGAGAATGTTGTGGAGACCATCAAGAACAATGTGGAGAGTGTCTTAGAGAATGACTTGGAGAGTGTTTCAAATAATGCTTCTGAAATTATCACTATATATGGAAATGATGTCTATGATGGCACTTGTTTTTTTTATAATGAGCCTTTTCATTAGGTGTACTCTTATTTAAAAACTATCACTCATGTTCAGTCAACAACTCACAAATAGGAATCAAATATGGCACCATTAAGCTTATCACTAAGCTATAGCATTTCAAAATAATTGGTGTATGTTGAACTAAGGCCATTCAGTGTGATAAAAATCAACATGTCATCATTTATTTTTCCACCAATTGTGCATCATTCTTGTTTTAATGTTTTCATTGAGAGAGATATTTAGATACATCTTCATCAATACTAATCTTGTTATTAAGCAACTGCATTAAGAGATCAATCTTCTTATAGGCAGTTTGTTTTTTATATAGATCCTTTAATTTTTTTCAAGCTTTCCATGCACTATTTTTAACTACCTTTATATGAATGATAACTTGTTTAGTGTAGGATGTTTTTAACAGTGTGAGGCCATGCTTATCACATTTTGGGTACTAGACCATTTTTTTGGCTTTAATTGGTGGTGTGGTCTCTTTATCTATGATTTACCATAAGTCATTAAAAATGAGGGTGTTCTCCATGTTCTACTCCACTCTTTGTATTTTTTAAGTTATAATCTACCATTTTCAGAGATCAAGCTTATGATTTTTTCCATGGTTTTATAAAAAAGATAATCCAGAAAAGTTATCAAGGTTTTGCCTTGACCCACTGATTAGATTCTAATTAAAAAGATTTTAGTAATTATAAAAAAATAAAATAATTAAACCGTTATTTCACCAAAAATTAACTTTTCCACCACTTATAACTCCTTTACAAATCAATTCAAAAGAAATGTTGACCAAAATATATATATCCCAATGGGTTTTAAACCCTAGATCACTACTTCACAAGCTACTAACAAAACACAGTTGACCAACTTGCCTTAAATGTATTTGAATGTAAAGTCAAGATATTTAATATGTCTTTGACTTAGCATATGTGGGAAGAACTAATAAATAAATAAATAAAATTACATGCACTATAATATTCCATAATATTTTCACCTTGCATGTGAAAAAGGATGGCACTGGGTTTCCACTTTTGGTGGAGCCCACAATAATAAAAGAAATATATATTTGAATCTTTATAATATCTGTGCCATATTTCCTGGTGAATGATTATTGATTTCTATGAGATGTTGTATAGATTTGTATGAAATTTTTGATAGAAATAACAAACAAGAAAAATACCTCAACCATATTTGATAAAAAGATTGATCTATTATGCCATTTATGATTTGGGATGCTATGCCACACCACTTCTTTTTTGGACAAAACCATAGTTTTCCTTTTTTTTAAATCTATCTATTATGCATTGTATTAATCTATTTTGGCTGAATTAAACCAACTTTGGAGCACCTGATTGAGACTGCTGCATGTCGTACAAGTCAATATGTATGTGTGCATGTATATATATGTTGCAAGTTATTTGGAAAAATATTCAAATCATTATACTCACCAATCCTTGGCAACGAGGCCTTCAAATGACCTAGAATAACCATGTATTGAAGAAGAGGAAAGAGACTTTTGTATGTTTTCCAGATTATTGTACTATTCCATTGTATGGAAAAGCTATGTGAATTTGACTTCTACTTCAAAAAAAAATTCTCTATGCTTTTACATCCAACAAATTGTGTACATTCTACCAATTTCTTCAATCCTTTTACATATCTTCTTTCACTTGGGTTCTGATACCATTGATGGATTCAAAGTAATGGAGGAATAATAACAAAATAATTTTCAATGTAAATCACACACATTATTTTTTTGCATACATAAGATTTTAAAAGCTTATGGAGTTGGTTATAAAAAACTAACCAACGGGTGCAACCAACTCGTGAAAATAAGGATAATAAAATAATTAAATAACAACCTGACTAATACTTTGGATAAAAAATGACACAATAATGATATTGTAGGATATAGTAAATCTAGTAAATTTGGATAGGAATTAAATGGAAGGGAAAGCCATAAAAACTCGTAGGAGGTCAAATTGATATTAGTGATAGTGTAACAAGATATAATGCCAACATATCTCTCAAAGTACCATGGCCCATTCCCTCCCTATTGTCAATGCACCCTTTAAGGTGTGCACTCAAGGAGATTGATGATCGACAAGCCATTGCAAGAGAAAGTGCAATAAATGATAAAGTGAAAAATATTATGTGTATACATGAAGCACAAGTTCTCCAATGCTTCGACAAGGAAACATCATCTCCAACATGATTTAAAGGTAACATGGTTTTCCACAACACATAGGTGTACTCTTACCTTTGCTCTTTAAATTTTAAAAAATCCATTTTTAGAATAATATTATCAATCTAGGGACATTGACTACACATGATTACAGGTTTTGTTATTGATTGACCTGCATAACTAGAGTTTATACCAAATAAAAAGTGTGTTGTACAAACTTAAGTACATTTTATGCTTTTGTTATAATATTCCATTACTATAATAAAAGGGGTCATTTATAGTTATTAGAAATATGGTATTAAGTACTTGACAATGACAAGCTTGACACACATTTACCACACACGACCTAAGTACACAAACATATTCCTAATCCACCATTCTCTCACACTTTCATGTTATCTTATGAGTTTGACCCTTTCATTCTATTTATACACACTTACATGAACCTTATTATCTATTTCAAACATGTTAAACATCCCACATAGACATCTCCAGTCCCTCAATTCAGACCATATTTACACAAGTCAGTTCCATCAATTATGGTGGATATATAAAAATTGACCTTCTCATAGAAACTATTACTTTTAAAACTCAAATCTCTCCTTAGGGTTGGTCGGTTTGCCTATTCTATCAGTGGCATGAGAAATTACCCAATTGGACTCATATATAAACAAATTAAGGTCTCATTCAAAATGGATTGGGAATTTACTTTGTACACATCTATACACTATTGCACATTGAACAAATATGCTTTATTCTTACCAAATCATAAATCTATACTAGGATCAATCATAATCCAAGTTTCAAACACACAAAAGCCAAGTCAAAGCAAGTATTTTCAAGTAACAAAGTTAAATCATTAGTTGGATGCATAGAGCAAAGGAGCAAAATTACATAATCACATTAGGTGGGAAAATGACATTTTGTTTGATTTCCCTACTCAGAGTATTAGATACACAGGTAGTAGTCAATCATTAAACAAGGGTGATTGGGGCTAGCTTAGCCTTCTAAATTTATCCATTTTTTATAGGTTTATAGCCCTCATAAGCACACCTAAGGTATCAAGGTTAAGAAGGTTGATTTTTAGTGTTGTGTGCATCATCAGGGTTCAGGATCACACATACAATGCATATAAAGACAAGTAAATGTGATCATATAATCATAATCCCTTAGTTCCACATAGGTTAATACTGACCTAAATAGGTTAGTATCGACTGATGATATTGAACTAGATTAGCATAATCAAATTTGAGTAGATAGAAGTAAAATTCCTAAATCAAATGAATCATAAGAATTCTTTAGTCTAATTTCCACTTATAAAATACATCATAGTCAGATAGTCAACTAAAAAATCTAATTACTAATCCCTTTGTTGTACTTATTATACCTTGCATATTCCACTTGTCAAATCATTGTAATCAATTTTGATATTTTACTTTCAAATGTATACTTAAATGTCATATCTTAACATTTGAATTACATTTCAATCTTTTATCTTATCACAGTTACAAAATAGAATCAGGGTAAAGTAATAGGCAGATGGAACATCAACCTAAATAAATGCCTAAACCTTAACAAAGACAAAATTATGTGAATTAAAAGTTTAAAATAATTATGTGGAGGAAGAAAATAAACAATAGATGATAACACTATATTATAGAGTTCAACCTGACTTATGAGCACTACTAAAAAGCATATATAGGGGTTGAATTGAAATAAAGGGAAAATACATTGATTTTTCAACTAAAGACTAGTTCTCATAGGCTCGTATGTGAAACATATAGATGGACATCACCTAAGGAACCATGGGAAAAGAGGGGTTGTGTTTTATGCACCATAGGAGTAGTTATTTAATCTATTTCTAGTTGAAATGAATTAAACTAATAGATATTAAACTATTGAAATTTGAATGCTAGAATATATAGATCTGATATTGAAATATTATATGATACATAATTATATAGAATTAAAAATTAACTAAAAATAGTAAATAGGCTTATAGATATGCAAACCTCCATAAAACATAATATATGTTGCTTGTGTAGGTTGATTGTGGCTAAAAACTACTTCACAAGACATATGTATTATGCCATGACCGAATGTAGGATTTTAATATGTGATTGGATAAGTCTGTAGAAGGAGGACAAGGGCATAGTGTGGCTTTATCTATTGACTACATTTACATCCTAGTTGACTGCCTACCTAATTTTCCAATTTAGGTATATGCGACTATCTGTGAGGGTTTGTTGATTAAATATATGTCACACAAAATAATTATAAAATAAAAACCCATGTTCCTTCATAAAAACCAAATAAGAGATCAAATTCAAAGGGGTTCAGTGGGTAAGGAGAATAATCGAGCTTTCCTTAGAAAACTTCATGTAATATGAGTGTTGCCTACAAAGTCCAAATGGGCCTCAGGTTGATGTAGTTCTCCCTCATAGATGTGTATGTGTAATGATGAATACAATGTTAGATGCTCTTTCACCGTGATTACCTTTAACACAAGTATGTGGATGATGTATTCATCTCTTGACCTCTAATATAAATTAGTAATTTAACAGTAGAAAATAGATATAATATTTTTATAACTTTTGTGATAATATAAAATTGGTGCTTATATCCTAACAAGACATTTGCTTATATAAGGCTCTTGAATTAAAATTCAAAACTTATTGGCATGCGAGGGAAATGATTTAAAAATACTAATGGTCATAAAAGAGACTATTACAAACATAAAAACTCAAAAAAATTCTGAAATTTACGTAGAGACAAGTCTACATTACTCAATCAGGGTCATAAAATGACCTTATTCATTTAATGTGGCCTTATCCAAAAGACTTGAGATTTGTCCAAAAGACTTGAGATACAAAGACAAAGACTTAGAACGAAGATTGGGAATCCCCAAGGTGGATATGAGAATATAACATAGAAATATAAAAGGTAATAATTGGAAAAATAAGAGTGAGAAGCCTAAAAATTAGACTAGGGCATGTCAATAAGCCATTCATTTGTCAACAATAATCCAAATAAGCAAGATTATGTGAAAATGTATATTTTGAATGAGCTTGTGTTGAATTAGGGTGTTTACATTTCCCCCCAATTTATTCTAGTGATCTAATAAAGTGAAATGACTAGAGAAAAGTAAATGTGATCCGAAGCGTGTATACACACTTTGTCTTTTGATACAAAGCTTGATTATGCAAGATGCCTTAATGCGAAACTTGTAATAATTCCACTTTGAGTAGTTACTATTTATATTTGAAAATTAAAATTTTGAAATTCTAAAATTTGAAATGAGGGTAAAGGAGGATACACCTAAAAGGGTATGCAGTCTAATTTCTTTATCACCTGTAAGTAGAGATAAAGTGTTTTCATTCTTTACTGCCTAGCCAAGGGGAATAAACAATTTTGATAGTGGTAAGAGAATGAGTAGTAGGCCATTAGGTTTTTATAAACCATAACCGTACCAACTCATGGAGATATAATCTATGGCAAATTTGAGAGTGATCACGTCTTAATGAGGGGAGTATTTAGATTTAAATAAGAACATGTTTGCACTTTTGAATAATGTTATAAGGAATATTAGAGTGTTAAATCATCGAGTGTCACTAGACTCTAATGGAAAAAAGAAAAAACAATGTGAGGGTAACCACACATTGGGTTTTTAAAAGTGTAGCCATATATATCAAGTGTCACTAGACTCAAACATGGCCCACTTTTCACTATATGAATCACACCATTGCAGACAAATCTAGATTCAATTTTTTAACTTGTTACCTTTGAAACTTTGAAACTTTGAAAACTATAAATGCTTATTGGAACTTTAAGTGATATTTATTTTTAAATTTAAAAAAGTGGGGCATGAACTAGTATCATGCCTCCTACATATTGTATTAAATGTTTTGAAATTTGTAGGGTAATTATATATAGAGACTATATGCCCCCATAGTTTGTAAATTTGCACTTGATAATTGATTTGACATCATATTATGGTTGAATGTTTACATTTTTAGTGTTTATGTAGATACATAAATTAACATTTTTTCTCTAAAACAATGCACTTATGATAACTCCTTATACACATAGCTCATGTTTGATTTTAGGGTCCTCAATCACCCATCATGCACTTCTTATGCAGATTACCCTTGCCTATTAGGCAAATTCTGATCCTAAACATCCCTATCCAACTTTTCAAACAACCTAAACATACTTTTTGACTAATCCACACTTCCAATTTATTTGTTTGTGTTATTCAGACTAAACCACTCCATGTAGACTATCCCACTCTCAGATCATGTCTAATTTTTTCGGCCATGTCCTCTCACCAAATAATAGTTATTAGTCAAAATTTAAATTCACCAAATGGATCATCTCACACATTACACAAGATCCATCTGAATGAATTATAAAATGATCACTATAAAGCCATATTTTCAAGCCATTATTCACTAAACGCTCATATGATTGAAAAGCACAAAAATATATACCTACACATTAAGAGAAAAATGTATATTTTTTCCAATTCAGAGTCCACATAGCCCTCGTAGCCTTGAACCAAGTCTAAATACACCTCCAAAGTCACCAGTCATTATTAAATCACTTAATCACACCAAGATTACACTAGCTTTTAAAATTTTACACTGGTCTTTCACACACAACAGTGATATCATGGGAGAAATATATGGATTTTTATCCCTTTTTAGAGTATTGGTATGTAGGAAATTCTCAACACAAGGGGTGTTGAGGTCTAGCACAAATTAGATCACTAACTCCTTTTTCTATTTTACTTTGTTTATCATTTATGGTCTATTGAATTAGGGTTACAAGTGAAAAATATGGTACATAATGGTTTCCACAACATATTGAGAGCTCCTACACTGTCAAATAAAACATACAGGTAAAGCAAACCTATCACATTAAGCATAGGGAGAAAAACCTCACAGAATGCTGGCACACACTAAGGACAACATCATGGACCACCTATGTCCAATTCTAATGGTCTTATCCTATATCTAAGCAAAATAATATTCTTGATTCATGATGTCATTATAAATCTACATAGTTGATATCATATTTACACTTACAGTCTTGCATTCCTATTTTCTATCTAAGTCATTTCTTTTTAGCATTTTCCTTTTCAACACCCTTATAAACATAGCAAGTTCCAAATATGTTTGTGTCATTTAATGCAGATATATAGCATTTTGATTTTACATATCAATTGGTTTAATTAGGTAATTAATCATTATTTTTCCAAATTTGATCAAACATATAGGTGAACATGCATATTGATTTAATGTCCCAAAACCTTAACTCCCCTTGGGGTTTCATTCTATTTTTATCATCATTTATTAGGGTTTCATATTCTTAATTTTCATATCAATCATGATCATAATGACTGAACTTATATATTATTTCTTGGTTTAAAGTTTTTGGATGTTATTTACATGTTTTTTTCTATCACATGTAAAATATTTTGCATATATGTAAGCCCATGGATATATGATTTAAGGGTAAAGATAACATCCTATATCAATCAAGAGATTTAAAATGAATAGTTATACGATACTTATTTTTTTATGGCTTAGTTTGAGTTGCCATCATTTACTACTAGATGTTATAGGGCTTGTATGGTTCCTTTTTCCCCTAAACCTCATAATTATCTTAACTCATATCCTACCTCTACTATTCACCCTAGGCTTATAGTAGACCCTACAGTCTGAGTTGTTCTCACTAATCGAGGTTGGTGCCTTGTTAGACAAGGCAAAAGGAATAAATTTAGGCAATTCCTCCTCATCCCCTAGTTAACCCAACATTAAAAATTAATTATTCTATAGGATATGATATTATTAACCAGTTAAGGAATACACCAGCTAATATTTCCATGTTAGGTTTTGCCTTGAAAAGTTATTATTTTCAAGGATATTCTATACCAAGCATTAAATTAGACACCTAAGCCTCATGACACAAAATCTTCTTACTTTGCATTTGTTGTAAACACTTTGAATGATATTGAGAATGTTATCTCTTTTGACAATGAGGACTTACCTTCATAATTAAATATTGATAAACATTTACCTTTATTTATACAATTTAAAATCAAAAGTACATCACTAAAAAGGGTTTTGATTGATAATGGTTTAGGGTTGAATATTTTTAATCTCACATTATTAAAAACAATGGGTATTAACGTGGATTCTATTCAAAAGACATAATAATATCAAATTATTCAATGATGTGCCTCACCATGCTTTGGGTTCTATCACTTTGGATATTAAATTGGGGCCCAAAACTTTATCTACTAACTTTTAAGTAATGCCAAATCATTTGCACTATAATTTACTATTATATAGGCCTTGGATACATGCAATAGAAGTTGTACCTTTTACTCTACACATGTGTGTCAAATTTTTACATGAGGGATACTCATACATATGCCTAGTTCATAATCAAACATTCAGATATTAGAAGATCACAGGGTCTACTACTAAGAACCAATCAAAATTGGGGACACCTTAATATATTATAGTGCCACCACCACAAATCATACCTATAGATAAAATGTACACATATGAGGTTGGTGATTCTAGTACAAATGATCAAAATTTACAATATACAGATATCACATCATCATAACACTCACCTAGCCAAATAGAATAGGAGGAAAAGGTACAAGAATTACCTTTGTTGATCAACTAAAATGACCCAAATTTCATATATATAAAATATAATGATGATGATTTTGATGCTGCTCTCGATGATGATAAACATTGATGATTATTTATGCGGGTTGAATTTCACACCAGTTGGTCCAAGTGAATACAAATATGATTCAAAGGCAATCATTCTAATAAATATAAATAAATTACAAACAATGATTCTATATATTAATAAAGGAAAGGATATTTGTTGTAATATATCTAATACACAAAACACTATTTTTTTAGGGATACTATGGATAAATATCTTTGTAAAATGTAGCATTTCTAGAGAGTGGGAAACATAATATATAGATCAATGAATTACGTGTACTAACAGGTCACCATTTACATATTCAATACATAATGTAGAGCTTGTTAGTAGAGGTTCCTAGAAAAACCCATCAAAACATTATACTTATCATTGTATGATTTAGTTGAGTTGCCACCAGTTACTACTAGATGTTAGAGGGATTGCATGGTTCCTTTTGCTCCTCTTGCCCCTAGACCTCACAATTGTCTTAGTTCATATTCCACCTACACTATTCACCCTAGGCTTATAGTAGACCCTACAGTTCGAGCTGTTCTCACTAGACGAGGTTGGGTGCCTCATCAGACAAGGCAAAAGGAATAAATTTAGGAAATTCCTCCTCATCCCCTAAATAATCCAATATGAGAAATTAATCAGTCTAGAGGATATGATGTTATTGATTAGTTAAGGAATACACCAGCTAAGATTTCCATGTTAGGTTTTGCTTCAAAAAGCTACTATTTTCATGGATATTCTAACATTTGTGCCTCATGACACATAGCCTTCTTACTTTGCATCCATTTTAAACACTTTGAAGGATATTGAGAATGTTATCTCTTTTGGCAATGAGGACTTTCCTTCACAATTAACTATTGATAAACATTTACCTTTATTTATACAAGTTTAAATCAAAAGTACATCACTAAAAAAGGTTTTGATTGATAATGGTTTAGGGTTGAATATTTGTAATCTCACATTATTATAGACAATGGGTATTAACGTGTCTTCTATTCAAAATACCTCATAATGTCAAATTATTTTATGATGTGCCTCACCAAGCTTTGGGTTCTATCGCTTCAGATATTACATTAGGGCCCAAAACTTTATCTACTAATTTATAAGTAATGTCAAATCATTTACACTATAATTTACTATTGGATAGGCCATAGATACATTCAATAGAAGTTGTACCTTATACTCTACACATGTGTGTCAAATTTTTAAATGAGGGATACTCATACATATGCATAGTTGATAACCAATCATTCATTTATTATAAGATCATAGGGTCTACTACTAAAAACCAATCATAATTGGTGACACCTTAATATATTATAGTGCCACCACCACAAATCATACCTATAGATCAAATGTACACATATGATGTTGGTGATTCTAGTATAAATAATCAAAAATTACAATCTATAGATATCACATTACCACAAAACTCACCTAAGCAGATAGAATAGGAATAAAATGTATAATAATTACCTCTACTTATCAATTAAAAAGATCCAAATTTCATATCTATAAAATATATTGATGTTGATTTTGATGCTACTTTCGATGATGATACCAATGAAATACCAATGAACATTGATGATTATTTATGTGGGTTAAATTTCACACCAGTTGGTCCATGAATACAAAGATGATTCAAAGGCAATCATTCTGGTAAATACAAATAAATTATAAACAATGATTCCATATGTTGATAAAGGAAAGAACATTTGTTGTAATATATCTAATACATAGAACACTATTTTTTAGGGATACCATGGACAAATATCTTTGTCAAATGTAGCATTTATAGAGCAGCAAGAGGCATAACATATAGATCAATGCATTACATACACAAAAAAGTCACCATTTATAGATTCAATACATAATGTAGAGCTTGTTAGCATAGGTTTTTGGAAAACTCATCAAAACATGCTAATACAAGGATAACCATGTGATAAATGAAAAAATAATATAACAGATTACATTTTAGATTTAACTTATCCATTAATTAACTAAAATAAAAAAAGAGATGTAAAAAACATAAGCTTATTAGATACAGAACATTTGATAGAATCTACATGACTAACAAATTTAGAAAATAGAGCATCACTGCACACAAAACAACCATAAAATATATATAAGTGAAACCATTTAATAACTATATATTAATATCTATCACATCAAAACCATTTCAAAATACAATTGAGTGCTATATAGAGTTTTATAAAGTGTCGTCACATCATATTCTAACCTTTTGTTATTTCTAAAGGAAATATTCTACATTCTAAAGAATGTTTTTATGTTTACAAGGGTCAAATACATACAAAAATAGATACAAATGATAAAATAGTGTGAGTCACACTCATGTCCACCAATTCCACTATGATTTTGTAGCCTTGTTTTACTCCCAACACTTTCCTAGACTAAAATAGTTGTCTCATCCTAAGACAAAGTCATAGTAAAGGTGTCCTAAGCGAAAGCTTAAAAACTTCGACTATGCTAAGGAATTGAACTAGAAACAAAAGTTATGGTTATTGTTCAAGGTGTTGTTTACCAATTTTCACCCCTTGTACACTAATTAGTTTCCCTTTTGAGTTTTCAACTAAGTAGCATACTATCCTACTACCCTCATGGGTTTTTGATAGACTAGCTTAACCAAGTGGCCATCCGTTACGAATTTTCAACCAACTTGGACTCATTCTTAATGCTTAAGGCCATCCTATTACAGTGTATAAAAAATTGTGAAAATTATGAAAATTTGAAGTGTGCATAGTACCTACTGAGCAAGTGGTGGTATGCTCTAAGTTTGATACATCGAAGGTTGTGTGATGTTGATTTTGATTGAGGTTTATAAGAAGAAATTGGTATGTAAAATTTGTTGGTGGAGGTTGTGTTTACTTTTAGATCATTGGTTGAGAACTTATGGTAGTCTTCCTATGTTGGATTACCTATTGAAGCTATTGAGGAGGAATAAATTGATACTCATTGATAAGTTGTGTAATGGAGCTATCCATCTATGATAAATCTTACTTGAACATTTTCCATTCAATGAGAACTTCTTGTACCATAGTGAGCAATGCACATAGTGAGACTTGGGTCACCCTTAGATTTTGAATATAATCATCTTATATGATGGTGATGAGTGCCCTAGAATTTGACACTTTGACTTGAATGTCTTGGGAGAGCTCCTCCAACTGATTCACATGCCTTTACATTTGAATGTTAGAAAATGTGCTACATAGAATCTCATTTTGTTAGGTTTATAGATTTTACTTAACATTATCACGTGATTCAAGAAACTACTTGAGTGTGTTGTCCATTGATGCAGGGGTAGCTAAAAGATATTCCATCAAATCTTTAGCTTTGTCCACCCTATCAAACTCTAGTTTGGCCTTGGATAATGAATTGGTGAGTTGTTGCTTTTAATTAAGCATGCCTTGGGAATTTTTTTAATCTTAGACCACAACCATATCCAATATTTATTCATATTATTTCAATATCTCACAAATTACCTATGTTTTTACTTTGATGTTCTTCCCTTGACTATGAAGGGATTATAGTTTCTGTGTAGTAATCAAGTCCTTTGTTAGCTAAGACAAGAGAGATGAGAGTTAATTTTATTCTAACATAACTTTCTCACCCAAGATTTGGTTGACCAACGTAGGGCAAGTGTTATTGATAAGTTGGCACACATTGGTAAAGTAAAAGTATAGGTCTATGTTGTCCTCCCTTAATTTTAAGACTTCTTAATCCAAGTCCAAAGCCTTCTATGCTATTCATTCCTAAAAAGTAGTTACACCTTCAATTTGTTTAGCCATTAGTGTTTTATTTAATATCTGCTCATTTCTTGATTTGGAAGCAAGTAATGAAACTAGTAATAGGGTGTGTAAAGGGATATCTGATAAAATTCAAATGTGATCCAGATGATGATGAGAATTCCTCTTTATCTTGGAAGGAATAACCTATAGATAAGAAAGACACTAGAAAAGGGGTTATTAAATGGATTGTTGAGTGGACTGCTTGGCGTGAGCTAGATCCAACAAGTGTATGCTTGTTAGGAGGTTGTTAATCCACTATTTACAATAATTAAGTTGATGTAGATAAAAAGAAATAATACTTACATTCAATAAATAAAAAGTAAATGCATGTAATATGATATGAAAGTAAATTGCTTGTTAAAAAAAATGACTAAATATAGTAAAATTGGGTCAATACTCATGTTAATATAGTTGGGGTCAAGTTCAAAAAATTAGAAGAAAAGTCTCTATGAACAGGAAAGAACATAGAAAATAGGGTTTGGCTGGGGTTAAGCAGTTGAAAATAACTTGTTATTTTCTACCACAATGACCATTGGTAATTGGGTGAACCATCAGTGTTTGGGCTAATCATCGGTGGTTGGGTGACCATCGATGGTTGAGGTGATCATTGACGGTTGGGCTAACTATCAGTAGTTACCTATAAAATTCTATAAATGTTCAAAAAAGTAATGGTAGATTGCGTAATTTGTCAAGCAGAGGGATGTTGTGGGTCTAAAGGAGGGAAAATAAGATAAAGATAGGTATGGATAGGGTAGAGGTTAAAAATGAAATAGATCAAAGAAAACAAGCATGAGATACCTATAACTTGATGGTGGAAGGCTAAAGTAATTTGGCCGGAGTGATAGTACTTTGGCCTTCAAAAGTGATTTTGATAGAGGTTCAAGCCTTTATTGATATTGCTTATTTGCAGAAGGGATGTTGGATACCTGTATGTAAGATAGCTTAGATGCAGATTGCTAGATTTCTCCCTCTTTTCACTTCTTACTTCTCTCCTTTAATAGGATGAAGTTACTAAATGTGTAGGAGGAAGTTGATAATTATGATGAAAGATAAAGTTTCCATTTATGATGCTTTAAAACTTATTATCATCACATAAGGAAAGTTGTTAAATGCAGTCATACTTATTTCATACAGTTGGTAATGCTTTTAAAGTAGGCTTAGAGGACCTAACCATCGACAGTCAAGCTAACCATCAATAGTTAGGCTGACCATTGATGGTTAAGGTTCTAGAAGAAAATAAGTTAAAAGGGGGTAGATTAAAAAGTTAAGTTAAAGGAGTTACATTAGGGGGTTCAAGTTAGTAAATTAATAAATGGGATAAGTCAACTAGGCGGTCAGCTAGATTCAGGGTCAGGTAGCAGTTTAAGGCATTTTGACATCTACAACTATGCAATTTTTGAGTGTCTACATTTTACCCCTTTTTATTATGTAAATTTAAATTAAAAAGTTACAAAATAAAAATAGAGGATTGTTGGTCATGGTCTTATTGCCCTGAGTATGGGAGGAGGTGTTCCCCCTCAAATTAGGAGTTAATAGAGTGAAAATGAAATTGAGTTGGGGTTTGATAAATGGCAAATGGTGAATCATGAGGTAAGTGACATAAAAGGGTTGGGCATTTAAAATGCAAACATCCACACAAAATATGATTAAGTGTAATAGTCAAGATCATACAAAGACTAAAGTTGCCAATGTTGGTAAAAATAAGGTCGATTCTAGAGAAATACATGATAGGGGTAATCGATCCATAGCATTGGTCATAGTTTATCAAGTCAGTCCTATCAATTCTAATAGAGAGGGTCAATGGTAATCATAGGTATCTAGGGTAGGAAGTGTTCCTAAAAAATAACACAAATGGTATGGTTACGTATGAGGTGGTACAAATTGCAAAAGTTTAACATGGCAAGGTTGGTCAATATGATTAAAAGGACCAAGGCAAGGTTGTCACAAAATATGCAAATGTTTAGGTCATAAATGACCAACATCAAGGTAGACATGGTCAAATAGGTTAGTCAGAGAAGGGTAACCTCTAAAATGGCAAATTCTAATTGGGTGGAGATTAGGTGATCTACTAAAAGGTCAGCACCTAGGTAGGGTGCCTTGAAAATTTTAAAAACAGTGAGACCCTAACTGTTGATGGTTAGGTTTTTCCCCAAGGTCAACCATCAATGGTCACCCTGATCATTGATGGTCATAGGAAACCCTAAAAATCTAAGATAAAAGGAAAAATGTGAAATCATTTTCACTATTTTGACTTTTGGTAGTTTGTGCTTTATGCATTTTGTTAATTTGTTTGTGAGCTTGTTGAGGTGGAGTGTTGTGATTGCTTAATAGCGTGTGTGTGAGGAGATCGAGAGTTGACCAGATAGAGGGTGGAGAAGGGCACAGCTAAGCAGTGAGAAGAGGGATCTGACCATGTCAGTGATCATGAAATGAGGTAGGAGTTATCTTGAAATTGATAGCATATTGTAATTGGTTGTGTTGTAGGTGTATTACAATTAGTGGTGAATGATTTGGGTAGGGTTTTGAACTATTTTTAAGAGAAATGATTCCCTAGTTTTAGGTTTTGTTGAATTAGGTAAATGTGTGGATGAATTTGATTATTAGATGGTTTCTTAGGTTGGGAATGGGTAACAAATTAGTTTTAGGTAGGTTAATTATGGTAGGTAGTTATTTTGTGGAGGTTCCTGAGGTCTAAGGTTTAAGGGTTGTGTTACTAGTGGTCACACACAGTGACCATCAGTGGTTCAACTTGACTGTTGATAGTCGAAAGAATTGGGGAAAGTTGTGTGAGAAGGTGAAGTTGGTTACATTGTTATTTGAATCTTTTCAAGTTTAGGTAAGATTTATGGTAAGTGGTTTAAAGGTTGAAGGTATTGTTAAAGTGTTTAAAAGCTTTTAAAGTTTTAAAAATGTAAAAATGGGTTAATGTGTGTGTAAATCATTTGGAAATGGGTGAAAGGTTTTGTCAATGTTTTGAAAGGTTTTAATTAAGTCAGTAATTTTTTGAAGATGGTGTGAAGTTTGAAAGCTGATGAAGAGATGTGTTTAGGGGTTTAAAAAGATCAAATGTAGATGTGATAGGATGGGATGTTTAAAAGGGTGGGTAAAGAGAGTGAGGTGAGAAACATTTTAAGTGTAGAGAAATAAAGTGCTAGGGTGAAGGTTTAATAGGTGTATCAAAAATTATGTAGAGTAGGGTACTTGTTGGTGATAGAAGTAGTTCGGTGTTTAAGATGATGATTTCATTAGTACAAATAAAGGTAGAGGTTGGTGGTGATTGTTATATGGAAAGAAGGTAGATGTAATGGGTTAGATTCAAATAGGTTGAAAAAGATAAGTGTAGATTGGTATTTAATTTGAGAGGAAAACTAAATAGGTATGTTAATATTGTTGTTTTGTAATCTCGTGACTAGATTCAAATGAAGGATCGAGTCCTTAAGATATTTGTTGAGGTCCACGATGAGATGATGGATGACGAGTGAAGACACATGGAGGAGGTTAGCTTAAGGGCCATGAGACATTACCAGCACCTACTACAGCATGCGATAATGATCATGGCACTCATTGAGAGATGGGATCCAACCACAAACATATTTTTGCTATCGACAGGAGAGATGATTATCCTCCTAGAGGATATTAAGTGGATTACATAGCTACTCATTTAGGGGGATCTGATTTGTCACATAAAGAGTGAGGAGTGGGACTACCACATGGATCTGATATATAGAGCGAATCGGGTCTAGGCTAGGTATCATATGAGTGGAATTTGATTGGGCCACTGTACCAAAGGGCTTCAAGGGATAGATGCTTGCTGATGATGATAATGATGGTCATTTCCTACTTTATGATACTAGATTCGAGTAGTGGTTAATTTCCATACTTGTTACTAGGGGTGCTGATGGAGATGCTTATGGGGAGGAGTATGTTTGGGTGGGCCCCAGTGTTATTATTGAAAATATATAGGGAGCTCTGGGATTTTAGAGCATGAAAGTGATATGGGATCAATGTTAGGTTCATACTCCATTGTTAGGTGTATGATCATATTCAAGTTGTGAGACTATTGAGGCTACCATGGTATGGTTTTGCACTGACAGACTATAGAATGGGTTTCATGAGGTGGAGAGGAGATCATGTATTGATAGGGGAAGGTGGTGATGTTAGGGACATAAAGTGGTTTAGGGATTATTTGGAGGGGTTGGTGATAGGTGACACAATGTGGAGGTCATATGTGAGTTGGCTAAGGTGGGTAGGGTATAGTTACCACACACTATCATTACAGAGCTGGCATTGGATATATGCAAGGTAGGATGGCAAGATTGAGCTTATCCTATTCGACTAAGTTTAGAGGTAGTTTGGCCTCATGTAGGGGATCCCACAAGATTTTTCATGATATAAGAGGGAGGATGTTGAGTTCTTTCTCCCAAAGCCATAGCTACAGGACATTGTTTTGGACCACAAGGAGCTACTGGTGAGAGCTACAATAGATGATATAGGTGTTGTGGATTATTATGTAATGTGGTATTAGGCTTGATATGTAGTGATCACTTTTAGATGGGGTGATGGGTTTTAGTAGCCCATGGATGTGGATCTTGCTGGGGCACCAACATAGGATGGATAGGTGGTAATGGTATAGGCTCAAATTATTGGCTTACATGGATAAGTGGCCACTTTACAGGGTCAGATCATCACCTTATAGGGTCAGGTGGCCACCTTGACTAGAGAGCAAGATTAGATTAAGATCTCTCTTGATTTATTGACATAGGAGAGAGATTCATTGAGATAGAGGGTAGGAGTGGCTACAATAATAGCAGGAGGACCACATGACATAGTTTTGATGATATGGTACTTAGCCACCATTGAGGAGCTAAGATAATATGAGCTGATAGTGCTAGTGCAGTTACCATTAGAGATGAGATATGGAGAGTACAGGGCTAGTTTAGTAGGTGGTCAATCTATAGCTACTCTAAGATAGTGGGCCTCGATAATGGGGTAGGCAGGGATATTAGGGGGACCACCACCAGATGGTAGTGCAAGTGTAGGTGCAGTTGTAGATGGGGTTAGTGGTAGTGGTGTTTTGGGGCCTTGATAGAGGAGATTATATGATGTATATGTTTTTGATTTTGATATCAGCCTACATGCTAATGACACAAGATGTATATGAGAGATATTGATACATTATTCCATGTATTTCTTATATTATGATGTATACTTCACTGACATGTATGACTTGGATGATGATGTATATGATGATTATGTATTATGATGTTCATGATTATATAGATGTTGATTATGTTCATGATGATATAGATGTTGATTATGATTAGAATTTGGTTATGATGATATGGGTTATGGATGAGATGTTGAATACTTGATGCTTATGAGATGTTGACTTGTTGACCTAGGCATGTGATGATGTTGATTGATACGCATGTTTTTTAAATTTAATGTACATGATTAGGAATGAGTAATGAATTTTTTTATGACATGATTATAGATATGTTATAGATGATGTGATTAGGCGACAGGTAATGTTATTCATAGATGTTGATGCTTTGTTCAATCGATGGATATGATATATATAATCATGGATGGTTTTGATTATTGCCATATAAAGATGTAATTTATGATATTGTTATGGATATGAGATTGATGATGGCATGAATGATGTATATATGATCATGTTAAAGAAAATGATGGCAAAGTTTATAGATGTGACATGGTTTTTATTTGGTAGATATAATGACTCATGGATAATGTTTATAGTAAATGGTAGATGTCATGGTTTATGTTATTTGTTGATATGATGTGTGAATATGGTTATAAATGTGATTTATTTATGGTTAATTAATTTTAATGTTTATGAATGTGCATGGTGTATGTTTTGATAAAAGGAAATGGTAGGATGTTCATGCCCCATTATGTATAAGGTGATATGTGGATGTGTACTTTAGGCATATGATGACATGTTAATGGAGAATATGGTTTGTTTTGTGTTTTGATAGATATGATGTTGAATATTATGGAAGATTAATATGATGATAAGATGAGGGAGTTAAAATGTGCTTGTGATTTTGAATTTAATATATTGATAGTGTTTGGTGATTATATTGTGGATGATGTGTTTATTCATGGTCATGATCATGGATAGGATGGCTTGGATTGTGGTTTTGGATGACATGGTTTAGGATATGAGTGATGATGTGATTTATGTTTGGGTGTATAGATAGGATATATATGGATTAGTGTGGTAGATTAATGGTTTGAATGTTTGGATATGATATAGATTAATGGAGATATAATGAAGTCACATAAATTAAGTGTAGATATAAAACTAAATGTGGGAAAGGGATAATAATTATGAGGCACATGTCTACATGAACTAATAATGATAGGGTAAGAAAAAGGCATGAAGTGTTCATTGACAAAGGCCTAAAAAAACTAAATGTGGATACAAGTTAATGAAAATAGCCTTTCAAATGCTTCGTATGAGCATGCTTTGATCAAAAAATAAGGTATCATGAGCACTTTGTGTCAAGTAAGCTCATGGTCCCTTTATTTTAGAGAGTTTAAGAAGGGAAAGTAGGTGATAGGTAGACAATTGAATGGGAAATGGGTAATATGGTACCCTGATGTGGGTTATCTTGCCCCTTCTAAAAGTGATCAAAGAACCATCAAAGACAAGTTCATGCCTTAATATAATGTGTAGACTAATTGATGCAAGAAATCTACTAATGTCATATGTAAAAGCCAATTGAGGCTTGCTTGTTTTAATTTTGACATAGGGTTACTTGTTGATTTTGTTGTGTTGATTGGTTGGTGAAGCTAATCGATGTGGGAAGCTTTAAATGTTTGTGTTTGACAAACTTAACGTATCCATCCTTCAAGGGAGTGGTCTAAAGTTCGATTTTATAGCTTTCCTTCAAAGGAGTAGTCTATCTTTAAGTAGTTTAGTTTTTGGGTAGCTGTCCTTCAAGGGATCATTTTGTAATTCTAGAGATATGGACCCAAGTGATATTTTGGGATCCCAAATTGATTTTGAATGATAGTTTGAGACATGGACAAGTCTATTTAGGATTAAAGGTCTACCTTTATGGAGGTAGAACTTTTAGCACAAAAGGTTAATGATAGATGAGGGAAGGTGGTTTGAAAGATAACAGATCATGAGATTCCATTTGATTAGAGATGAAAAGTATCCATGAGAACCATGCCATGGGTAGAGCCATAGTATCCATGTTTAGGATTAAGCTATAACTGTGATAGATAATCACATGGTCCTATGTTGTAATCAATTATCCTCAAGAAGAATAGGGATAGGTAGGTGAAGGGAAGTGAAAATCTAGTAAACCAAGGGATGAGCTTAAGTTAGACACAAAGGTGAGTTCAATCCTTGTTTTAACAATAGAAAGGATGTAGATGCAAAGCATTAAGAGGCTTAGGTTATGGTTTGCCTTCGAGAGAAGACAAATGATAAGCTCTCGATCCATACTTATGGGTTACGATATAGGGTCCAAGCCTATTGAAAGTAAACTTGCCTCTTTTGATTTTCTCCATATTAGTTACATGTTCATTTTCCTTAAGGACAAGGTCTTCAATATTAAATTTGTGCTCTTTTAGGTATTTATTGTATACGTATTTAATTCATTCTTAATAGGCATGAAGATGATTAAATGATATGAGATGATGCTCATCAAGGAGTTCAAGTCGAGCAAGATATTTCTAACAATAATCATTCTCAGAAAGGATCTCATGCAAAGATATGCAAAGAAAAGGAATCTAAACTTCAAGAGGCAAGACTACCTCTGCTCCAAAGATGAGAGAGAAATGGGTTGCACCTATAGAGATTTTAATGCTATTGTGATATGCCCATAAAGTGAAGGGAATGTGCAAATGCCAAAACTAACCTGAAGCACTTACTACTTTAGTTAACATTTTATTGAGAATTTTGTTAGAGGCTTTTGCCTATCCATTAGCTTGTGGGTGATAGGGTGAGGAAAATCTTAACTTGATGCAAAAATCATCACAAAGACCTTGGACCTTCTTGTTTTTGAAATATTTACCATTGTCAATAGTGATCTTATGGGGAACATCAAAGCAACAGATGATATAGTGATTAATGAAATCGATAATATTTTTAGCTTTAGTTGAGATAAAAGGAATGGCTTCCACCCATTTGGTGAAATATTTGGTAGTAATAATGATGGATTGGTATCATTGTCATCAATGAGGATTGATTTCCCTAATGAGATCAAGACCCCATTGTGAGAAGGGCCAATAATCTTTAGATACTCGAAGGCCATGGGCTAGTGCATGATTTAAGTTAGCATATTGTTGACATTTGACACAATTCTTTACATAATCAAAATAATCTTGATTAAGGGTGGGCCAATAGTATCCAAGGCAAAGGATATGTTTAGTGATATATAGGCCTCTAAAGTGTCCCCCACATATTTCATCACGTGTTTCCTTGATAGCGTGGGAAGCTTCATGACTATGCAAACATAAAATTAGGAGGTCATCGAAGCCACATTTATAAAGGATTCCCCCTTGTATGGTATAATGAGAGGTACTCTAAACAAAATCTCTTTGGGCATTCCTTGAAAGGTTGGGAGGAACAATGTCTAGGTTAAGGTAGTTAAAATTTTGGTCATACCAAATGTCAAAAGAAGATGCTTCCACACTATAAATAGTGGGACGGTCAGAACTGATATATGAGGGTGTGATAAAGTGATGGATGGTGACAAATATTTTAGATTTGATAGGTTAAGATGGAATTTGGGAAGCAAGGGAAGCCATTGTGTCTGTGAATTTATTGGTAGATCGAGGAACTGACCAAATAAGGTAATGATTAAATGATGTTAAGAGTAAATTCATAAGTTATTTGTACTTCAATAGGACATCATTTTCACATTGGTAGGATCTATTGACTTGGTTGATCACAAGTTAAGAGTCACTGAAGATATTGATTATTTTAACTCTTAAAGCTAGAGAGATTTGGAGACCTATGACCAAGACTTCATACTTAGCCACATTTTTGGTGCATTCAAAGTCAAGTTTAAAGGAAATGCAAAGGGGTTCACCATTAAGAAGAATGAGAATGACTCTAGCACCTCCACCATGTTGGCATTTAGAGCCATCAAAAAACATGGTCATTTAGTAGGTGGGTTTGTCTTAGGAAAGAGTTGTGATGGACTCATATGGGAAAGCAAGAGGAAGCGGTTGGTTGTCTAGTAGATGAGCTTCAACCAATTGATCGGTGATGACTTGCCCTTTAATGGACCTTTGCTAAAAAAACTCAAGATCAAACTCAGATAGGAGCATGAGCCACTTAGGTATGGTTTAGAGTGCATGTACTTGAGTGGGTTGGTGTTAGTGATGACATAGGTTTTATGATTAAGAAGGTAGTGACAGAGTTTAGAGACCACAAAGACTAAAGAAAGGCAAAGTTTTTTGGGATGAGTATATCAAGTCTCATAATCTATAAGTGTGTGGCTAATGTAATAGATAGTTTTCTCTTTGTTCTGTTCATCATGATGAGAGAGAATTGCCCCTAAGGAATGGTCCATGGTGGATATATAAAGGTAGAAGGGTTGGTCCTCTTTAAGAGGAATAAGAATAGGTGGAGAAATAAGGTACTCCTTGATTAAATAAAAGGCTTGTTGACAGTCCTTGGTCCACTTAAAAGATGTGTCTTTCTTGAGGAGATGGTGAAATGGTTGATATCTATCTGATAGCTAAGAGATGAAGTGATGAATGGATTGGAGCTTCCCCTACAAGCTATGTAGTTGTTTAAGGTTAGTAGGAGGAGGCATCTCCAATATTACTCTAACTTTAGTAGGGTCTATTTTGATTCCTGAAAGAGAGAAAATAAAACCTATAATTTTAACATATAAGACCTCAAAAGTGCATTTCTTAGGGTTGAACCTGACATGATAGTGGATTAGTCAGTTGAATATGATTGTGAGAATAGCTAGGTGATCCTTGTAGTGTTTAGATTTCCCAAGGAGATCAACCACATAGTCCTCTACAATTTTGTGGATGAGATCATGAAAGATATAAGTCATGGCACGTTGATAGGTTTCTCAAGCATTCTTCAAACCAAAAGACATGACCCTGTAGTAAAAGGTCCCCCATGGGATGATAAATAATTTTTATGTTGATCTTTAGGGCCAATCAAGATCTGATTATATCCTAAAAAATCATCCATGAGAGACAACATCTTATGGCCAACTGTAAGATCAACAAGTTGGTCGATGTTTGGAAAATGAAATTCATCCTTTGGGTAAGTTGTTAGGATCTACACACAACGCTGATACCATTTGTCAAGACCTTGGAGTCTAATTGATTACTTTTGTATAAGCAACTAAACATGGAATTGAACCAGAGGTAATAAGTAACTAGAAATCAGAAATAGCAAAGTAATAGGAGATACGAGAAATAACCAATCTGTATTAAACTCTTCCAGAAAGAAATACAATGAAGAAATATCTTTCTCCTCACACCTCGTAGATGTATAGTAATTCTCCCTCAAGAGTTCTCTCTCTCTCTCTCTCAATTACAATCAACTCAATAAACGAGTTGTTATTCCCTCTAGTGATAATCAACCCAATTGTTGTTGCCTCCTTCTCCACAGATCTTCTTAATCTTGCACCTTGCAGATCTTCTTGATCTTGCACCCTGTAGATCTAATTGATCTTGCTCACTGTAGAACTAATTGATCTTGCTCACATTACAATACAACCCCATGGGTATCTTAAATAGAACCCAAAGCAAAAAATAATTAGAAAAGTGGACTCAAGACTCATTTTAGTCTTTACATGCAAACTAACTATTTTCCTAAAATTAGAACAATTTTGGAAATGCACAGATGACCGATGTCGGTCTGAATATGACCGATGCCAGCCGACCTCTAAATGATGCCGGTTACTATGTAGCTAAAGATAACTGATGTCAGTCAACCCCTAACTGATGTCGGTTGGCTCTGACCGATGTCAGTTACTGTGTAACCCAACAACCTCCACATTAGCACATCAGTGAAGCTTTTAGCTCCATAACTCAACATAAGTGACGTTGAGGTCATGAAAGTTGATGTAGAGGCAAATTCCCCATGTGGGCTTGGTGATGGGAATGATGTTAGAAACCCATTATGGATAGTCAATGGGCTGAATGAAGTAAACAGATAAGAGACATTGAAGTTCTTCTTTGACAAGAAGGGTTATGCGAGGATGCATCCTATAAAGCTTTTACCACGCTGGCTTAACCTCAAGATGGGTGACAATGTTGTGGAGGGAAATAAAAGGATCAATCAAGGGAATATCTTGATAGGACCAAGCAAACACTATGTTATTGTTATGAAGGAAAGAAAGGTAATCTTGTTTCTCCATGGAATTAAATGATTGATCAATTTTGATGATATAGATGTTATCCTGAGTACCAAAGTTGACATCAATGGTGGATTCATTCAACATGGTTTGATTCTCAAGAGGAAGAGATTTATGAATAGAATAACCCCTTGCATCAAGGTAGGTGAGAATGGAATCATTGTCTTGATGTTGGATGGTATTAATGGTGAGAGAATATCACTCTATCATTTTAGGATGGATGAGAGGAAGGGTCTTAGTTTGGCCACACTTTTGATAGGTCAAGGGGCCCAAACTAATGGTATTGATAAAAAAAAATTATATGGGATAATATCAAAGTCTTCAGTCTTTGGGGAAGCTAGGGTTGGTGAGGATGGAACATCCTAATCGATGGTGGTAATGGGTTTTGGTGAGGTGGTTTTTCTGGTGGTATGAACCTAAGGCCGAATAACTCATGAGGTTTTTGGGTTTTGATTATCAGTAGCTCATGAGTTCCTTATTCATAAAGGCAAAGGTCAAACCCCTTCCAAGCACACCTATAAAGGTAAGCTTTGGAAAAGGCTAGTTTATTGAGATAAGAGAAGTCGGAGGTGAATAGTCAAATGGATGAGATAGTGGTGGGAGCGAGAAGTGGTTGATCAAGTCCCCCATAGATGAAATTTTTTTTATTATGGGGAGATCAAAAGGGACGATGGCTCTAATGTTGGGATCATAGGAAGGGTCATGTTTGAGGTTCCCATACTCTTGTAGAGTAAGAAAAGCATCTAAAGTTAAAAGGTGATATTCCCCAAGGGGGAGATGTTAAAACATGGATTTCAAGGGGTCCTCTATGAGAATCTGAGAAGAAGAGATATATGAGCGAGTTGAAGCTTCATCACTGTTGTGGGTAGGAGTGTTACTGGTTTTGGTTAGTGATGACGTAGTGTTATTAGTAGTTGATTGTGAAGTGGATGGGGGAGGAATAATAACATCATTAGGTTGATATGTCATATTTCAAAAGTCAAAAGGACTAAAGGCAGCTTTGATGGTAACAACTTGACCTTCGTGTTCAAATTTGATACATCGATGTAAGGGAGAAGGGACACAACTCATAGCATGGATCTAAGGGCATCCAAGTAAAACATTGTATTAGAACTCACCCTCTATAATGTAAAATAGTTTGGGAATAATACAAGGTCCCAAGCGGATATGGAGGACCATTGTCCCCAAGGTAGTGGCCATAGTATCATTGAAGGAGCAAAGGACCATTACACTTTTTGACATGATGTTCTTGGGTAGTTAAAGCTGATCATAAGCATGGTAGGAGATAATGTTGATGTTATCTCCTCCATCAATCATCCCCCTTTTGACGTGGGTTTGATTGATGTATGCACTAATGAAGAGGGGAGGATCGAGATCTTCAGAATGAATAAGAGGTATTTCAGAATCCTAAAAGGTGATGAAAGTAGAAAGTTGGAGGGCTCTAAAAAAGGGTGTAAGAGGCTAAGGGTCATTTGGTTGAACCTCCATAGATTGCAGAGCCTTTATCATTACCTGATGATGGTGGGGTGAGGTGTTGATTAGTTCATAAAGGTTCATCTTCATTGATGTCTAGTGAAGATGTTTCAACACTATCTACTAGATAGATGCAAAAGGGTTGGAGGGGGAGGATCCCAAAATAGATACCTTAGGTTTTGGTGGAGGTATAGGTGAAGGTGTATGTGTTTGGGTTTGGTTATAAGGTTGAAAGGTTGAATGGTATGTCCAAGGAATGGAGACTTTGGCTTTTCCTTTGTCCTTTTGTTGGGCCCACGATCAGGTAACCATATGAATAGTATAGATGGGGGGATTTATTGGGTTTGATGGTTGTTTTGGATTCTCCTCCTCACTCTTAGGTGACAGTGGGGGAATAGGTAAATTCTGGATAGGTTACATTGATGGTTGGATTAGTAATGGGGGTAAGAGAGGTTCATCTGATAACAGATCATTCTCATCATATAGGTTATGAACAAGTGCTTGGAGAGCTTTGCATTTCTCCATGTCATGTCTCGGTGCCCTATGGTATGTACAAATCAAGTTATCATTGAACTAGGAGGGTTTAATATTAGAAGGGTAGAATGGTTTGATAGGTGGTAAGCTAATGGAAGAAGTTTGCAACAACCTTTATAGGATAGTTGAGTAAGATTGATTCAAAGGTGTTGAAGGTGATGAGTTTATAGTTTTAGGGATATGAGCCTTATTAGAAGTAGTTTTCACCTTGGTGGTTGGGATTGCTTGATTATGGTTGATTTTGGGGTAAATGATTTAAAAGTGGAAGATTTATATGATGAAGGGTTGGATATAGGTGGGAAAGTAGAGGTGGATAGGTTAGTTAAAAATGAAGGAGAACTATATGATTTGGTAGGGGTAGGTGTGGATAGAGAAAAGGGTGATGGTTTACTAGAAAAAGAATGGGTAATTGGGATGGTAGAAAGATGGGGTCCTAAAATAGAAGATAAGTGGGAAAGAGGTGGTATAGTTCTAGTTTGAGGTTGAATTTTGGGAAACTTTGCCTTCTTAATTGGTTTGGTTGGGGGTTTCTTTTGTGTACTAGAGGGAGTTAAGTCCAACTTAAAAGAGGGGTGAGTTCAACTATGTGTGGGAAGAATTTCTAGATTCTTGATAGGTTTGGTGAGAGAGGCATAAGGAGATGTGGCAATGTTAGATGGAGGTAGTTGGGATGGTTCACCTATGGTTTTGGAGGTAGAGGTGTTTAATGAAGATGTAATAATAGGTTTAATTGTAGTTTCAAGTGAGGTCGAGGATTCAGATTTGTTTTAGTAAGGAAGCCCAAGATGATTCGAAAAGGTGGCTCTATTAAAGTTGGTTTGAGAAGTGAACTCTAAAATTTGGACTAGTCTAGAAAAGGGCTTATAGATGGGCTTGGTTCATTGGTCATTTGTTTCAAAAATTAATCCCTTAGGTGGAGAAGAGGGAATGGTTCCTCCATCCTTGTTCTTGATGGGAGGTTACAAAATTTGTGGTTGGGTGGATGAGGTAACCTTCTCTTGTGAGATGGTTTCCAAAGAGGGAATGGATGGTTCTATGATGGGGGAGGTAGGTATGGTGTCTGAGTGAAGGAGCGAACATGGTTGCTTCCTTAGTTTTGGTGTCCAAAGGAAGGGAGGGCAGTTTTACCACTTTAATGGGTGAAGTGGAGGAAGAAGAAATGACTAAAGCAAGGGTTATGTCCTTTGGTGTTACAATAAAAGGAGAGGTGGATAAATCTAAGGTCTCATTGGGTGAAGAGAGAGGGGTGGTTGATTCCTTCATTTAGGTATCTAAAGGAACAAAAGGTGAATCCACTACTTTTGTGAGTGAAATGGAGGAAGAAGTAGTTGTGGTAGTGGTCTCCTCAACAATGAGTTGTCTAATAATGACGTTAATCGTGTGTGCCTCATGAGAATGTGATGATTCTAGTTTATTATCATGGTGATGGGTAAAAGGAGCATGACTGGGAAAAGGTTTGTGAAAGATGTCAAGGGATTGATTAAAAGGTGTATTGGGATTATTAAATACAAGTTCTCCACTACTGATTAAACTTTGGACTAGACTTTTGAAGTATTGCATCTATTGATGTCGTGTCTAATAACTCAGTGAAAGGCACAATGGTCATTCTCATTATACCAACCAGGCATGGGGCAAGAAGCATTAAATTATTGGGGTTGTTTGATAGGTGGAAGTTAGATGAGGTTAGCTTTGAGAAATTTGTCCAAAATTGAACTGTAAGACTTCCCTATGGGAGTATATTTTTTTATAGGAGCTCGGTTTTGGTTTCAATTTTGTTGGTAGGAAGGGTTAAAAGAATTGGTTTGATGGCATTAGTTGATAGTTAGTGGTAGAGCAGTTTTTAGGACAACTGAGTTTATGGATGCTTTTGCCTTTATCATTTCCTGATGATGGTGGGGTGAGGTATTGATTAGTTCATAAAAGTTCATCTTCATTAATGTCTAATGAAGATGTTTCAACACTATCTACTGGATGGATGCAGAAGGGTTGGAGGGGGAGGCTCCCAAAATAGATACCTTAGGTTTTGGTGGTGGTATAGGTGAAGGTGTAGGTGTTTGAGTTTGGTTAGAAGGTTAAGGGGTTGAAGGGTATGTCCAAGGAATGGAGACTTTGGCTTTTCCTTTGTCTTTTTGTTGGGCCCATGATCAGGTAACCATACGAATAGTGTGGGTGGGGGGATTTATTAGGTTTGATGGTTGCTTTGGATCCTCCTCCTCACTCTTAGGTGACATTGGGGGAGTAGGTAAATGTTGGATAGGTTACATTTATGGTTAGATTGGTAATGGGGGTAAGAGAGGTTTATCTGATAATATATCATTCTCATCATATAGGCTATAAACAAGTGCTTGGAGAGCTTTACAGTTCTCCATGTAATGTCTTGGTGCCCTATGGTATGAACAAATCAAGTTATCATTGAACTAGGAGGGTTTAATAGTGGAAGGGTAGAATGGTTTGATAGGTGGTAAGCTAATGGAAGAAGTTTGCAACAACCTTTGTAGGATAGTTGAGTAAGATTGATTCAAATGTGTTGAAGGTGATGAGTTTATAGTTTTAGGGATATGAGCCTTATTAGAAGCAATTTTCACCTTAGAAGTTATAGGTGGTGGAATGGTTTTAGTTGGTAGTTGGGATTGCTTAGTTATGGTTGATTTTGGGGTAAATGATTTGAAAGTGGAAGATTTAGATGATGAAGGGTTGGATATAGGTGGGAAAGTAGAGGTGGATAGGTTAGTTAAAAATGAAGGAGAACTATATGATTTGGTAGGGGTAGGTGTGGATAAAGAAAAGGGTGATGGTTTATTAGAAAAAGAATGGGTAATTGGGATGGTAGAAGGATGGGGTCCTAAAATAGAAGGTAAGTGGGAAAGAGGTGGTATAGGTCTAGTTTAAGGTTAAATTTTGGGCAACTCTGCCTTCTTAATTGCTTTGGTTGGGGGTTTCTTTGGTGGACTAGAGGGAGTTAAGTCCAACTTCAAAGAGGGGTGAGTTCAACTATATGTGGGAAGAATTCCTATATTCTTGATAGGTTTGGTGAGAGAGGCATAAGGAGATGTGGCAATGTTAGATGGAGGTAGTTGGGATGGTTCACCTATGGTCTTAAAGGTAGAGGTGTTCAATGAAGATGTAATAATAGGTTTAAGGGTGGTTTCAAGTGAGGTTGAGGATTCATATTTGTTTTAGTAAGGAAGCCCAAGATGATTCGAAAAGGTGGCTCTATTAAAGTTGGTTTGAGAAGTGAACTCTAAAATTTGGACTAGTCTAGAAAAGGGCTTATAGATGGGCTTGGTTCATTGGCCATTGGTTTCAAAAATTAATCCCTTAGGTGGAGAAGAGGGAATGGTTCCTCCATCCTTGTTCTTGATGGGAGGTTCCAAAATTGGTAGTTGGGTGGATGAGGTAACCTTCTCTTGTGAGATGGTTTCCAAAGAGGGAATGGATGGTTCTATGATGAGGGAGGTAGGTATGGTGTTTGAGTGAAGGAATGAACATGGTTGCTTCCTTGGTTTGGGTGTCCAAACGAAGGGAGGGTAGTTTTACCACTTTAATGGGTGGAGTGGAGGAAGAAGAAATGACTAAATCAAGGGTTATGTCCTTTGGTGTTTCCATAAAGGAGAGGTAGATAAAGCTAAGGTCTCGTTGGGTGAAGAGAGAGGGGTGGTTGATTCTTTCATTTGGGTATCTGAAGGAACAAAAGGTGATTCCACTACTTTTATGAGTGAAATAGAGGAATAAGTAATTGTGGGAGTGGTCTCCTCAACAATGAGTTGTCTAATAATAATGTTGATCGTGTGTGCCTCATGAGAATGAGATGATTCTAGTTTATTGTCATGGTGATGGGTAAAAAGAGCATGACTAGGAATAGGTTTGTGAAAGATGTCAAGGGATTGATTAAAAGGTGCATTGGGATTATCAAATGCAAGTTCTCCACTACTGATTAAACTTTAGACCAGGCTTTTTAAGGTATTGCATCTATTGATGTCATGTCTAATAACTCAGTGAAAGGCACAATGGTCATTCTCATTATACCAACCAGGCATGGGGCAAGAAGCATTAAATTATTGGGGTGGTTTGATAGGTGGAAGTTAGATGAGGTTAGCTTTGAGCAATTTGTCCAACACTAAACCATAAGACCCCCCTATGGGAGTATAATGTTTTGGAGGAGCTCAGTTTTGGTTTCAATTTTGTTAGTAGGAAGGGTTGGAAGAATTGGTTTGATGGCTTTGGTTGATAGTTGGTGGTGGAGCAGTTTTTAAGACAACTAAGTTTATGGATGTTTTGTCTTGGTATTAGCATGGTTGGATTGGTTGCTGGTTTTGGTGGAAGGAGGGTCATTAGACTTAAAGCTACAATTCTTATTCCACAATTTCAATTTCCCTTCGTTAATGGCTCAGTTTTCAAGTTTACGTACCATGGTGAATGCCTCATCAAAAATTTTGAAATTTTGAACTTGAAAAGTGGGGGAAATATGTTTGGCACAACCCCGAGAGAAGAGTTCAATCAACTCAGGTTGGGGTAAGGAGAAATAAAGTTGGTTGATGAGACCTCTCCATCTGGCTATGAAATTGGTAATTGATTCATCATCAAATTGCCTAATAGAATAGAGGTCAGTAATAGAAACCTTTTTAGATATATTTATTGAGAAGTGCTCTAAAAATATTTGGGCCAATTGGGATAATGAAAAGATGGAGCACTTGGTAAGAGCACTATACCAATCAAGGGTTGGTCCTGATAAAGACATGGGGAAGGCATGAAGGAGGAGAGCATAATCATATGCGATCAAATAATAAGAATGATGAAATGATCTCAAATGTTGTTGGGGGTCCTCCTTATCTTAGAACTTAGAAAACTTAGGTAATTCCCATTGAGGAGGATAAGCATGGATAGGAACAGACAAATGGATGGGTTTATTATAGATTTGATCATGGGATAAAAGGTTACGAGACCCATTATAAATGACTCTAGGTTGGTCATTTTGTCTATTAACATCTTGACCAAATCCATTTCGGGTTGGGAAGCTGCATAATTAGGTGGTAATCTTTATTGAGGTTGGGTGACAATAATGTATGGATAAATGATAGGGGGTGTTGAAGAACACATATTGGTTAGCGGTCATAGGAGGTTGGGATGGTGAGACATAAGGGTTGATTGGCACAAATGGTTGGGTGGAAGGTGCTATGTATCCTTATGGGTTAGAAACATATGGGTAAGATGTCATGGGTACCTGTTGGGGGGTTGTTATGGGTTGGTTTAGAGGTAGGTTTGGGTTGGTGGATGATGGTATAGATGTAGATTGGGTTGGAGGTATGATAGTGCTAATTGGTTTTTGGTGGGTGGTAACTCTAGTACTAATAGGTGGGAGTTTTTGAGGTATGGAAAGTACCAAACTCTGAAATGGGGTAGAAATTGGTGGGTTGTTGAACTAAGGGTAATGGTAGAAACAGGGGTAGAAGATACCCCCATGATAGGAGTATAGGTAATAAGAGGTAAAGTTGATCCAATGTTGGAATTATTGGTTGGGGTAGTAGGTGTTTGGTTACTAGTTGGGATGTTGGATGGAGTTTGGAGAGTGGTAGTAGGTGGGATATTAGAAAAAGAAGAGGCTTGGGTGAGCATGGGTTGGGTTGAGGTAGTACCCACCAGAATATGGGAAGGCATACAATAAGGAGGATCTATAGGAGGAACTGAAGCAAAAGGGGAGATAAGGTATTTAGGTAATGTTGAAGAGCCACGGGGTTATTATCGAGGAAGGCAACAAAATCTAGATCACCCTCAACAACAATCGGAGGCCTGATAGGAGGGGGAGAAAAATGAGGGGAACCCTCAGCATCAGAGGTATACACTATAAAGGAGGAAGAAGAAGATGGTTGGTTAGTTTGATTCCTCAACTGCTATCTAATAAAGACCATGAGAGGAAATAGGAGATAAAATGATGAAAGTCACACCTTAAATAAAGAGCAATAAAAAAAAACTCAAGAAAATCAAATATACACTAAAGTGTATTTAACAACCTAGGGTTATTTTTAAATCACTTTTGGCTTATGCCTTAGAGAGTGTGAAGAGGAAATTTAGTTTGTAGATCAGGTACTAAAGAGGAAATCTAAGGTTGGTTTCAGGTTATGTTTAAGTGCTCAATAAAAAAGAATTGTATTGATCTTCAGTACGTGGCTTGGTATTGGTGCCTACCCCCTCACTTCACACACCATAGCGATAAGGGTGTCAGGTGCTTAGCCAAAATACACTAAATTTCAAAGTTTATACTTAACTAAAGAGATGAGTTGGTTCTCCCCTTGGTAATGACCTCCAAGTAGGATTGCCAGGAAAGGGTAAGGTTTATCGGTACATGATGAAATCCTAGTCAGACCTTATCTCAAGTATGTTTTGATGTGTTGATTGATTATGTGGTTTGGCAAAAGTGTGTGATAACAAGAATGAAAACTATGATTAATTACTTTGCCTTTAAGTTACTAGATGGACTAACACATGCAAGGAATCAATGTATGCAAAATATTTATTTTAAGCCCAAAAGAAATTTTAAATTTCATTTAATGAGCACACAATAAAAGAAGAAAAAGGGATGCTAGGTCCCACTAGGCGTGCCAAAATGTTTATCTTAATTTTTTCTCATTTCTTAATTTGGAAGCAAGAAATGAAACTAATAATAGGGTGTGTAAAAGGATACCTGATAAAGTGTGTGTGTGATCCAAACGATGATAGAAACTCCTCTTCAGCTTGGAAGAAATAACCTACAGATAAGAAAAACACTAGAAAAGGGCTTTTTATATGGATGGTTGAGTGGACTGCCTAGCGTGAGCAAGATCCAAGAAGTGTATGCTTGTTAGGAGGTTGTCAATCCACTGTGTATAACAGTTAAGTTGATGTAGATGAAAATAAAGAATACTTACACTCAATAACTAGAAAGCAAATGCATGTAATATGAAATGAAAGTAAATTTCTTATTAAACAAAATGACTAAATATAGCAAAAATAGGTCAATATTTATGCTAAAATAGTTGGGGTCAAGTTCAAAAAATTAAAAAAGTCTCTGTGAATAGGCATGAACATAAAAAATAGAGTTTGGTTAGTGTCAAATGGGTGAAAATAATTTGATATTTTCTACCATAGTAACCATCAATGATTGGGTGAACCATCGGTGGTTGGGTGAATCATTGACAGTTGGACTAACCATCGATGGTTGGGTGACCGTTGATAGTTGAGCTAACCATCAGCGATTGCCTGTGAAATTCTAGAAATGTTCAAAAAAGTAATGGTAGATTGGGTAATTGGTCAAACAAAGGAATGTTATGGATTTGAAGGAGGGAAAATAAGATAAAGATAGGTATGGATAGGGTAGGGAGGTTAGAAATGAAATAGATCAAAGAAAACAAGCATGAGATACTTGTAACTTTATGGTGGAAGGTTGAAGCAATTTGACTAGAGTGATAGTAGTTTGGCCTTTGAAAGTGATTCCAACAGAGGTTCAAGCCTCTGTTAATGCTAAAGGGATGAAGGATACATGTATGCAAGATAACTTGGACATGGATTGATGGATTTCTCCCCCTTTTCACTTCCTACTTATCTCAGTTTATAGGATGAAGTTACTAAATGTGTAGGAGGAAGTTGTTAATTATGATTGAGGATAAAGTTTCCATTTACGATGTTTTAAAGCTTGTTAACATCACATAAGGAAAGTTTTTAAATGCATCCATGCTTATCTCATATAGATAGTAAAGCTTTTAAATCATGCTTGAAGGGCATGACCATCAACAGTCAAGCTAACCATTGATGGTTAGGTTGATCATCGACAGTCAAGGTTCTAGAGAAAAATAAGTTAAAATAGGGTGGATTAAAAAGATAAGTTAGAGGAGTTAGGTTAGGGGGTTTAAGTTAGTAAATTAATAAATGGGCTAAGTCAACTAGGTGGTCAACTAGCTTCAGGGCCGGGTAGGCGTTCAAAGCATTTAAACATCTAAAAATGTGCATTTGTTAAGTGTCTACAAGTAGAAGTTGAGAAACATCAAGATATGTTTCATGCGTTATTGTAAACAGAGCTATGGTGGGGGATATAACTAGGGCATGTGCCTTCATGGTATGTTCTATGAAAAGAGAAAAGGTTGTGTATCAAGTGGATGATGTAGGGACATCTCATAGCCATTAGCTAGTTATTTGAGGCCTAAATTGAGAGGCCTTCTCTTGCCCACATGCTTGAGTAAGTTTTGAGCCTTGAGATGTGGGAAATGGTTTTTGGGTCTCAGTTGTTTCCACTGTCATGGTGGTTTTAGTCACCTACTCTATTGGAACTTCCTAATATGATGTGCACTCTAATTTTAACTTAGATTTTACTCCCACCTCAACCTTAGCTTTGGCCTCCACTTCAGCATTAGCTTTGGCCTCCACTATAACCTTAGCTTTTGCCTCCACTTCAGCCTTAACCTTAGCCTATGCCTCAGCCTTAGATTTAGTTTATATGTCAGACTTGGCTTTGACTTCTATGTCAGCCTTGGATTTGGCTTTTGCATAAGCATTAGCTTTGGTTTCCTACTTGTCATCCTACATCTTGGCTTTCTCCTCTTATGTGTGCAATGTTTCTTTAGCATTTTGCTACTCTTAAGCCTTGACGATTGTTGTTGTTTTATCTTTATTTTATTGTGTTCCTTGTGCTTCTTGATTTTCTTTTTATTTATACTTATTATTTCTTCTTATTCTCTCTTTTTCAACTTCGCTTCTTCGACTCTTTTCTTTTGAGCCTTAGATTCTTCTATTTTTTACTTACAATCCTTTTTTTTAGCCTGTTGCTTTCTTTGATCCTCATCCTTAGTGGCCTTGCATTTTGCCTCTTCCTTAATTTTCTTCTCCTCCTTGTGTACCTTCTTCTCAACCTCCTTTTGTACCTTTACTTTCTCTCTTTTCTCTTTAACAACTTATTCTTGTGCTACAACATCTATCTACTTAGGTTGTGGTAAGTTGGTCTTTTTAGGATCCTCTATAGGAGTTAATGAATCAAGCATTATAACTGATCATAAATATTTTGAAGAGGATGATTCCAAAATAGTACCTCTTTGTGTGGTAGCATTCTTCCTGGAAGATGGAGGAGTGAGATTATTCTTTGACCTCTTCATATTCTAGACCATCTCCTAAGTTAGTTGTTGGGGTCCTTGTACTTGCTACATTCCACCCTCCTCTAGTGGGTCTGCAAAGGACACCATTTTGTCTTTGATTTTTGGGGAAAGTCTAGGCTCAAAATGGGTCCTTGGCCTATGCACTAGGGTTGGAGCTATACTTTCTTGTGTTATAAGGTATGTTTCCCATGTAGTAGAAGATCTTGTAACTAGGTCCATCTAGAAAAGTTCTTGAAAAAGTTGGCACATTGCTTCTTATCCAATGATATCTATTATGATAAATAGAGGAGGTTGAGTTATTTTAACCCACAAATATTGCCTCACATGATGACTTTAAAAAGAATAAACATTTTCACTCTTGTTTCTCATAAACATCATTGCTAATGTCTATGAGAATAAACTATATAACTTCCTACTCCTCAACACCTAACTCTACTAGGTCACACTCAACAACTATCTTTGGAACATGATTATTATCCAACCTTGACTTTGTATGGTGTGTCTTATTCTTTGGTGGTAGTGGTGAGGCTCATCACATTAGTTCCTTCCTCTTGCCCTTGTTGACCTATGATGCAATTATTTCTATTTATGGTGGTGCTTGTGGTTATGCTTATGCTTCTGTAAGCAAAGGTTATTGTGCACCTAGAGGTATGGATCACAAAGGTGGCACTGACCTGGCAGCTAGGGATTTATACCACAGAACTTCTACTTATGCATCTAACATGGTAATGAAAAAGGGTAATGGAGTTGTGGTTACTTTGGGTAATTCATGAACTTTGATTTGAACATCATTATGTAGTTTTATAACCGATGTGTGTTGCCCTAGGTATTGCATAACATCCTTGAGTACTCTAGGGCACGATATGATCATAGATTGGATCTTAATCCACCATGATTGAAATCTCTCCAATCTCTTATAATATTACCCTATCTTGGTCCAAGTGATCTTGATAAATGCAATCATAGGCCAAAAGTCTTCATATGGATTCATTGGGCTCTATGGTGACTTTCACTCTATAAAATAGAGGAGCAAGGTCAAGAATTGATATTGAAATGCCTTCAATACACATATAAGAACCTTATCAATGTTCGTAATAATTTTTTAGGACAAAAAATTTGGCCAATTAAAATCCTCATGCATTTGTATCATCTGATATGCAATGTCAACAATGTCTTTGGTTGCTTGCTTGACACTTTTAGTGGTCTACCAAAATCATTTGGTGATACACTCAGATAGAATGCACACTGAATTATCTTCTACTGAGTCAATAGGAATCCCCCTTCCCTCCCTTGTATATTTTTCCTTTGTGTCTAAGTGGATGGGAGGATTCTTAGTTTTATAAGGCAAAAGAGATTTACCTAGAATTGTAAGTTTTATTTCTCATGCCATGGTCGCAAGGTTAATGAAAACTGTAACATCCTATGAGAGGTGAATAGCACCCTTGTTATATATAATAAGATATGTAAGCATTAACTCATCTAATTACATAAACGTAGCCAAATTTATAAGTCACTCCACATCCAAACCTCACAAAGGGTGTTGAAGTGCTAAAACTCCTACTTGTGTTACTTTTGGTTGGTCAACGCTGAAGAGAGTGGCTTCTGCAGTGTCAATGAAGTCAAAAGGATATGGATCATGGTATTTTGTTTTCTTGAGTGTTAGGCCAATCCCCATTTACTCTTTCTATGTATTTATGAATGGGATTAATAGCTATGCGTGATCCATGTTTGTAGGTGTAAATATAATTGAACCAATACTTCAGTTGTATTGGTGTTGATAAGTAATATATGCATAATTGGTTAAATTAGACACAAATCTTAGAGCTCCCTCATTTGAAGTAGTGTGCAATGTCCTTGTGTTATTATTACCCCTTGTTATATATCTTTTGGTGCTCAAATCCATCTGGCAAAATGATTTAAATGTGTTAAGCTAGTTGTGCATGATTTTGCCTAAGGAATTAATGTCAAACAACCACTAGTGATGTAATGATTACCATTATGCATCTAAAAACATTGATCCATCTGATGTTGGATATTGATGTGATGCATCATCTTCTCATTTATCCACTTTTTTTGATTGTAAATCCTATCATTCTGACATACGATCTACTTTGGGAGAGGTTTAATATTTCAATTGTATCATCAAAAATAATTTTGAATGACCATTGACCATCCTTTCTCTATACTTAGATTGTTATAACCCCATTCTTAGACTTAATTGATGATCCCTGTGTATCTATTGAAAGTTATCTTTCCTTTAGGTTGAAAGTGTTCCCATGTCGCACTCTACAACTTTGACTTAATAGTTATAGTTCTAAAGTTTTGTGAAAAATAAATCACACTGTACAACCACACATAAACCTAAAAGTAAAAGAATAAAAAAAAACATTAAACAAAAATACTAACTACATGGTGTTACTCAGTACCCTCTCTCAATTTCTATGATAAATGATAGAGATTATTGATGATAAGGCCTAAGCCTACAACCATTTACACATCCTAGTGGAGTGGTTCCCTAAATATATTTTAAGATAATTTTTCCCTACTACAAAACATCATGAATGATATAATTTCCCTTCCATCTATGTGCAACTTGCCTAACAACGCTTTAAATTTGTTATCATATAGTAAGACCACTTGTTATAGATAGAATTGTTTAGATCGTAGGTTGTGATTGTGCCACACTTTTTGACTTAGCTTGTTAACTTCCTACATCCATTACACTCTTTTCCTACCTTATTCTATTTTGTTTAATTCCATCAACCATGTCCATAGAGAGTCTCAATCCTTGAGTCTTGTTATCATATCAATGTGCATACTAGGAACTATATATTTCATGGGCATTACTACCTTAAGTCCATAGACCAACTGAAATGGGATAAATCTTGTCACACATTTGTAGTTTGTTTTGTATGCCTAAAGAATTGTATGAATTTTATCATCCCAATAATATCATTATACATTGCATATCTTTATTAATATCTTACCCAAGATTTTATTTGAAGACTCAACTTGTCCATTTTCTTATGGGTGATATACAATACTTTTATGGTGTGATATCATAAAATTATTGTATGAGAGTTTTGATTGTATCATCCATAAAGTGTGTTCCCATATCACTGACCAATTTGGTTGGACACCCAAACCTTATAATGATATTTTCATACAAAAACTTAGTTTCATCCTTAGCACTGTAATTTGGTATTCCAATAACTTCAACCCATTTTGTAAAGTAATCTACTACAATGAAGATACACCTTTCATAATTGTGCTTTCTTGGTGGGCTTCTAAGCCCCACAAAAACAATACCCCATTATTCAAAAGGTTTTTCTTCAAGCATTGGGTTCAAAGGCATCTCATCCCACTGGTTAGGTTTGCCCATCCATTGGCAAACATCAAAGTGTTTAATGACTTGGTGTGCATCTTAGAACAATGTAGGCCAGCATAGACCAGTTTGCAAGATCTTCCTTATAGTGGATTCACCTGTGAAATTCCCTCCCATGATTCCTTGATGTGCATCTTCAATTACTTTAGGTCATTCGTGCACCAAATCCACTTTACACAACACCTCATCTTTGCCCATATTATACAAAAATCCATTTATGACAGTATAGGGAATAACTCATGTAATCAATTGCTTTTTGTCTCACTCAACATAGCATGTTAGAAACATTCCCTATTCTATAAATTTGGATATATCTTCCATGTTCTTAGGGATCATAGAGATTTTGAAGAGATGTGTGTCTAGTGATTCATCTTGAAACTCTTTAGGTTCTTCTTCATTATGTATCTTGTTCAAGTGGTCAAGTCCCACATTATCTCATATAGGTTTAACATTAATCCTGAACTAAAATTATTGGAATAATGTTAACCACCTAGAGATCCTTTCGCTCAGCATGGGTTTGTTAACCAAGTACCACCAGGCTTGATGATCAATAAGGAACTCAAAGGGTGTTGCGAGAAGACAATGCTTGAACTTTTATAGTGCAAACACCATTTCTAGTGCTTTTCATTCTATTTTAGTATATTTTTTCTTTAAAACTGATAGTTTTATTATTGTGAAATGAATAGGATGGTTCAGTCCACTATCTCCTGGTTGCATTAACACATCACCAACTGTAATACCTAAAGCATCTATGTGAACATGAAATGGCTTAGTTCAGTTAGGAAAAACCAGTATAGGAGCTATAACCAACCTTTTATTTAAATTAAAAAATGTGATTGACACTCTTGTGTCCATTCAAACCTCATATCTTTGTGCATCAATTTCTCCAAGGCCATAGAGCTAGCTGCATAACCTTTGATAAAATTTATGTAGTGCCCTATATGACCCAAAAATGTTTGTACTTTGTAGAACCATTCAGATGTGGCATACCCACTATGACTATAATTTTGGATTGATCAGCCAAAATCCCTTCACTACGAACTACATGGCCCAACAAAATATAGAACAATGTGAAAAACAAGTATTTTTTCAAATTTAATACAATTTGCAGAGTTATGCAGCATTCTAACATTAGCCATAGTTTGGGAAAATGATATTTAAACAAGTAAAATATAACCCAATCATTTAAATAAACTTCTATAAAATCATGAATAAAGTCCTTGAAAGTAGTCACCATAACTATAGAAAATACAACTGGAACATTCTCTAGACAAAATGGCATTACCTTATATGCAAAATAACCCCATTCAGTTGCAAATGTTGTCTTGGTCTGATCCTACCATGTGATGGGAATTTATGACAGTGATTAAATCCATATGTAAAGAAATATACTTCATGTCTTACAACTGATTCCAAAAACTTGTTAGTGAAAGGTATAATAAATTGGTCATTGATGCAAATGTCATTCAATGCATGGTAATCTCTACATAACATGATCTTGCTTGACTTTATAGGATGCACAACCATGGAAAAAACCCAACCTACCTTTTTTGACCAAATAAATGATACATGTTTCTTACATGTGATTCATCTTAGCCTTCACCTTTAATTTCTTGTTGGGATTCAATCTATATGGGTGCTTCTTAACAGTTTGTGCACACTCTTTGAATTCAATGTGCATCTCCCCCAATAATGGATCTAACCCTTTCACTTATATAAATTTAGTGGTAAAAATGTTTTAATAGTCCCTCAATAGTTGCAACCCTTCTAAAATTTATTTCTGAGTCTAGCTATCTCTCAAAGTCACAAGCCACTCCCAGTATTCTCAATAATTTTATTTAGTGGCTCCTAGTATATCCTAATAGATTCACTCAAAATGGATTCTTGCAGAGTTTTTTATCCTTCTTGTGTATGAATATTTAAATTTCATAGTTTCTTCCTCACTTTATTCTATGATTTGACCTTTTGGTGGCTCAACATCTCATTATGGTACAAAGAAGCCATTCAAGTTCAAATCCTCATCGTTATTGTTGGACCCTGTCAACTCATATTGAATCTTATTACAATGTTGTATAAGAAATTATTCCTTATTTTTACTAACCTTATAATTTTGTATAGTTGAATTCAAATTGTAAGCTACTTCTTGATGTGATGATGAGTCTATCATAGTATTTGGGTCTTCCACTTGACCATGACATAGAGACATTTTCAATTTTTGTAAATGTATTACAAGATTTTCATCTTCAACTTGAAACATTTGAAAAAAATTGTATTGAACTTGAGCCCAATGCTTAGTTTCTCAGATGTGTTCCTGATGCATATACCAAGCAATAGGAAGTGGTGCCAAAGTGTATCTAAAAACATGAACCTAGTACTTAGGTTCCACACCATGTGTAAACCATATGTTTATGCACCTATGTACAAGCAACTCCAGAAAATGTCCTTGAATAATGACCAATATACCCTAATAGTGATTGGTATTTGAAAACATGTTTGCATTAATCTACATGTTTATCTTAAAATAACTGAGTTTTCCTATGAACTACCCACCAAGTCATAACAATTCCCTTCAATGCATAATTGAGTGCACTTACTCTTTGGTCCACATTAGGTACATGATGCTCTAATAAAAAAATGAATTGATTGAGATCCTCAATTATGAAGTATTGTGGTAGTTGTCATTTAGTGGCAAACACCATTCATATAAGATGTACCTCATGATCTCTTAGACCCAATTTAGCATACATTTATCCACATCACCACTTACCAAATATGTTGCTTCCCAAGGTAAAGTAACTTTGAAAGTAGGCTATGTGTAATCCATAGCTGTCACCCCTATATTATATAAGAAATCTACCTCAGAGTGAGTTGGCGATCGCATAGAGGGTGACTTACACTATTCACTCTAAAACTAGTGTGCAGGTGACTTTATTATAACCAGTGGGTACATAAACTATTAAACCAATTATGATTATACTTTATGTTTTGATTGGGGATTGAAGAACTGGTATTTAGCAGCTCATAGAGTGTTTTATTTATTATCTACATTTACCTTAAACCAACTATTATCCTCATAAACATAAGGTGACTTTGTTTCTCTAGGGATAACATATGGCTATTGCTTAGACTTATTTAAAGGTATCATAATTATCTTATCTCCTTGGTGAACCTCCAATTGATTTTGCACTATATTTATAATCATTTTACTGTCATAAGCCTGTCTCTTACCAATCAAAGTAGGATAATAGGTCTCATCTATTTCCATATCAATTAACTCAAAATCTCCTTGCAAACTTAAGTCAATAACCTTAATTTTATTTCAACACTTTATTTAAATATATATAATTTTTTTGGTTTTATGGTAAGATTTTTATAATATATTTTCATATATTCTCTCTTCCATAATCTAGGAGACTAAGAGTAACCAAACTATAGCTCAAAGTTATTTGACCAATAGGCTCCCATGTAAATCTTAGTATCATATTTACTGTGCTCCCAAAGTCAAATACAACATTATGTACCTCATACCCTACGAGTTCAATATCCATCATAGAGTTAATGTCCCAAGTCTTTTTAGTTTTTACATACCATACAACTTTATCAGTATGATGTTGCCCTTGTTGTGCACACTTAAGTAGATTATGCAAAAGATTCATAATATTCTACAAAATATATTCATTTCATAGAGTACTCAGGAGTTTTAATAGATATGTTAATGCAGTTATTACTCCTTCATGTCACATTATGTGCACAATCTACCCATACATTTGTGCATCAACAATTGTAGCATCACCTTCTGATGTATTCTTTTATTGCATGTTCTATAGTACTTGTGTTACTTATACATAAAACCCTTTTCTCTTTCAAGATCAAGATACTTATCTTGTTTAACCTTCCTGATTATTTGATCTGGTGGCATCTCTAATTGTGAAAATCCTCATTTTATGTGTTATTGCCTTGTGACTTCTTTTAATAACACATTTTCCCTAGGTTGAATTTATCATATTTACATTTTTCATAGGCTTTTATTTCCTTTGCTTCTCAAAATTTTTATAATCTTTAGTATAATGATGTCTTAAAACTCTGAAATATACACAATACGTTTGTCTTTGAACATTAGTCAAGTAGTTTCATGTGAAGTGGATATATTTGCCACATAAATAATACTGAATTAGCTGACAAGCTCACTTTTTATCATTATTTTGACCTCCTTGGTATCCACCACAGTATCCTCCCTTATAACCCCCTTGGTTTTGTTGAAAACCCCAACCTTATGATTGTTTCCCTTCAAATCCTCTTGATTGTTGTTATCGCACATCATATCTGCCATATTGCCACTAACTGATGTTGGATCCTAATGTAATTATTAATGTTGAGGACTTGTAGTGTTCTATGAGGACTGATGTTGATATCATGGAGATGATGATGTCTATCTAGCCGGACCCTAGATTAGATATCAAGGCAACAAAGGCATCCACCCAAGACCACCTTGTGTCGCACTAACCATTTCCACCTCTGGGCCTAAAATTTCTCATTTTACAATAGGTATTTATTGTGATGTGATTGTGAAAACATTCTTGGTGATATCTTCCTTTAGTTACTACAAAGCACGATAACTTTTTTTGTCATGATTAGTCAACTTATAAAAATTATAGTACAAGCTTTGTGGTTTTTAAATATATTGTTTTAGTAAATGGCACTTTGAGGTTGCATGTCTTACTAATTTACATATGTCACAAAATTCAATTTTGATTTTAGGACAATCATTCCTATGATGTCCTTCCTTACCACACTCCATATAGACCTAACTTGGGCTTATTACTCTCATGAAGCTCATCCATATTTATGAGAAAAACATCTGTTTTTATCTCAATTTTAGAGCTAGCTGATGGAGCATCTCCATAATCCTCAATTTATTCTACCTAGAGTGCAACTACTCAAGCATCAGCCTTAGTCAAAATTGTGTCTACATAATTGAAAATATAATTCTAGATCGTATCCCTTCTACAAACCAAGTAGCCTTATCTTTGTCTTCCATGATAAAATTGATTTTGTTCATTACGTTTGAAAATCTATGATCATATTCCCCTACCAATTCTTTGCTTTGTTGTTGAATCTCCTTATGATCTTGAATGGTCTGACTTGAACACTTCATTTTGAATTCTATGATTAATTGATCCCTAACTTATTAAAGAACTAGGGAATTAACATTGATTTTATGAATGAACCCCAGAGCTTAGCCTATTAAGGCTCCTATGAGTTTATATTTCTTCACATCGTTAGCAATCACTCCTTTAATCTACCATTTTATATCATAGGTTGTTGAATTCCATGTTTGACGCACTTGTAATTACTACTATGGGTTTTTATGCACTAGTTTTTATGAGTGCCTTAAAACTAATTTTAAAAGTGAATCTAGCCTCTTCTAACCTCTTATTGTCTATTGATTTCTTAGTTTATGTGCTAAGTTTACCAAATTTATTTGCAAATGATTCAAACTAATTTTTATATGCCCCTTCCTCTACACTTTGATTTCTCTACTCTGATGATAAAGTGGGATTGAGGGATGCATACTTTCAAAATGAATGATCTATGCCTTCAAATTATTTTCTGTGATATTGAACATGTGATATTTCTATGAATATGCATAACTTTAAAGAATATTCCTTCCCTAGTCAAAATAATATCCTTTCTTGTAACTACGATCTACCCCTATCTTCTAATTGCTCTACGACTAATTGATTTTCCTTTATCTCCACTCTCTATTTCATCTCCTCTTTATCCTAATTTTTGTCTTCTTCTATTTTAGGAACTTCCATTCCTTACTTTGCACATTCTCTAAATTTTGTAACTTACGTACCCTCTCTCTGGGCTCCCCTCTCTTCATCGTCATCTATTTTAATCCTACCCCTAATTATAGTTAACATAGGATTATCCAATTTATTCCATATTATTTGTTGTCTCAACTCTCTTTCTAATCCCAGAATTTTCTTCTTACTTTGCTTCTCTACATTTTCCATATTTTGGGTTCAGGTTCAAGTTCCTTTGCTTAACTCTGCATCATTCACTCCGACATCCCACATACCCCCATAACACCAAAAGAAACTACTCTATGTTGGTAGGGGTAAGCACCATGGCCTTTTCAACAACCAACATCTTGATCAAATTAGGTAGTTGTTAAAGGAACTTTCCTTAGATTCCTTCAACAAACAAGTCATGTGCAATTTTAAAATCCAAATATCTTTGTACAACAAATTATGTGATCTAATTATTGATAGTAGTATTGTGGCCCAATGATTTACCACATAGGTCTAATCAATATTTAGAGTTTGTAAATTGTCTAACTTTTCTTTCATTCAAACTATCAGTTCCATCCTTTTTAGCTGAAAATAATAATACTCTAATTTAGATAACCATGCAACTAATAATCCAAACAACTCACACCAAAATATTTCATAAATGTATCCATGTATATACTCATGAATAAATTATTTTATAGTCTTCTTGATTATTTTTGCTTCTTCTACAAAAATGTGGATTCTTTTATTTAGGCATATCTCCAAATCTCTTTGAAGTGGTAGACATCTCAACATGTTTCAATAAAAGACTGCCATGTTCACACCATTATTACCATAGGTTCTCAGAAAACCCATCATACCATGATAATACAGGGATAACCATGTGATAAATGAAAAAATAATATAACAAACTTCATTTTAGATTGAACTTATCCATTAATTAACTAAAACAGAAAAAGAGATGCAGAAAACATAGGCTTATTAGACACAGAACATTCGATATAATCTACATGACTAACTAATTTAGAAAATAAAGCATCATTGTGCATAGAACAACCATAAAATACATATAAGGGAAACCATTTAAAAATTTTATATTAATGTATATCACATCAAAACTATTTCACAATACAATTGAGCATTATATATAGGGTTTTACAAAGCATGGTTGCTTCATATTCCAACTTTTCGCTATATCCAAAGGAAAGACTCTTCACATTCTAAAGACTATTATTATGCTTATAAGGGTTGAATCCATATAAAAATGGATACAAAAGACAAAATAGTGTCACATACATGTCCACCAATTACACTCTACAATTTTATAAACATGTTCTACTGCCAACAGAACTCATGGATATAGAACTAGTTATTATAATCAGGCTAACAGTGCATTGGATAAGCCACATGTGATGTTACATATGTTACTTTATAGGGAATTAATTATTTTTCCAACAAAATGACATAGATCTACTAACAGGTTGCCAAATCAAGAGGTAAAGCCCTTTTGTCACTTTCAAAAAATAGCATGGCATGCTATTGATACTTATTCAGAATTATAGTAGAAAATTAAAAAATATAAGGCTATAGGTACTATTCATATTATACAACCCAACCACAACCTAATAGGGCTCAACAATAAGGTCACATACACATAAATTACAAGTATCCAAAAAGGAACCCTTTGATTGTTTAGGTTTTTATTAAGAATGAATATCGACATCATATGGAAATAGATGAGCACACAGAGCTAAATATATGTACACTCACATTTATTCAACATGTAGGTCATGATTAAGACAATTTAAAAAAAACTATATATTACCAAGATTCAAAAGGTCATATCACACTACCAATTGCATGTGGTCCCAAATTTGTGGACACACTACTTTTTGTTACGCAAGCATGCAATCACATTGGTGGTACATTGGGTCAATAATGGTTACATGAAATGGTAGCTACATTAATATGTTACAGAAATGCCTTACATTCAAATTTGAGGATAGTATAATTCACATTCTTTATGATGGTATGGATGACAATCACATATTCAAAAATGACAAATAGGGTTCATAGTTGGTTTACCTAAAAACCACACATGAGGCTTCTTAAACAATAGAGTAACATATCACATGGATGCACACGATTTATAACAATGCCAAATATAAGACTATAATTATAGAGCATGAATGGTATGATGACCATAATGATGATGATTTGTGGGAGTTTGACAAGATTTAGTAGCCAACACTTGATTATCTACCACCATATCCACCTTTTGATTATCCACATTCTTTGGATGTGTTGTTTGATTCTTAGATTATCATGTTGTTTCATGTATTAAAAAATTAAAAAAATCAAACAATCCATAAATTTAAAAAAACTAAGACATATGCATGATTTGTATAGTTCTTTAACATCAATTAATTTGTGCTTAATATACTCAATATTTATTTATATATAAAATTTCTATCAAATATGCTTCACAAGTGTATGTGGGTGAATGTAGAACATATAGGTTGCCATTTCCAGACATAGTTACAAATAGATAAAAGTGCTCTGGCTAGATAGTAGTGTACTTCACTATTGCTTAATTCTACCAGACTCATCCTAATGAACACAAGCTCTACATTCTTAGATCCCAACAAGTCACATGCCTTCTACAATTTTTTTATATTACAACAAGTTGACTAGGGGCATCATTTTACATAGATTCTATCATTCTTTGGCTATCCCTTATTATTCACACTTTAGTTACTTACACTGCATAAAGTCTATCAATATTGCTCACTTATTTTCACATTGATATCTTAATAACTACCTAATATGTTGAATATATTGATGTTAAAAGTTTCTTATGTTGATCGATTACATTTACTCTTGCATGTTTTGTGCATTTGTTTTTATGCTCCATGTTTTGTGTGTATTCATTGTTTTGGGTTATGGACATTTGAACATGTCATTATGTGTGTCTCTAAGCCTATTATATGTTTCTATGTGTGTGAGTGACATTTGAATATGTCCCTTGTATGTGGCCCCTTGGCCTTTTATTGCATGTTTTGTGTGTACTCTTTGTGTGTGTACATCATGGCCATGACACTTATTTGCTCTTGTTTGCTTATTTTTTGATGCCATGAAGGACATAATGCATCTTCCCCAATTCTTAATGTCATTATTAATACAATGCATCCTTCCTCAAGTAGTTCTATTCAGATTTTAGTGCTTATTTTTTATCACTTATCTCTGAGCCTAATTTCTAAGATCTATCTTGACAATGTCACTATGTATGCTTGTTTCCACATGCATCTTATATCACTATTTTTCTTAGTTTATATATGATCATGCCATTGTCATGTTATCATTACTATTTATATTTACATATTTACATAACATATCTCACATAACTTTTTATTTTGAGCTAAATTATTGCATAGGTTTCACAACTTACCTTAAAAGATGGGGCATACATAGTGGTTTGTCTTAAAGTCTAAGCTGAAACAATATATTAAACCATCATAAATCAATGGAATTTACACAATTGATAATGATTTATACCCAAAATCACCTAGAAATCAATTTTAGACAAAAATGCTACATTTGGACAAGGGCATAGGTTGGTTGTGTCCAGAACAATGGGTTGTTGTCCCAGCACAAAGAAAATAACAATTTTCAAAATTCTAAAACTATCACTCACTCTACATATGATCAATTATAATATTTATCAAAAATAGGTTTTAGGTTTTTACATAGGTTTGTCTCAAATGCTCATAATGGGGCATTATGCATGACATGTGTTCTAGGATTTTCATCACTATTTTATTCAGAAAATCACTTGATATTACCCAATTCCATAACCCATATACACCCATATATCAGATTGGGGTCAAGTTTTTTGCATGTGACCACCTTATTTCTCAGTTTTACATTAGTTTCATAAATGGAGTGTCACTACCTGTCATTATATATGTTGTATACATTAAACTCAAATCATACTATATTTTACACTAATTTTGTGCCAATTTTTCACCAAAAATGAACCTTATTCCATTTGTAGTAGTTGGTTCACCTTTTTTCCAACAAAATGATCTATTGGAATCCATACAAGGATTCTAAGCTTCTCTTCACTACTTTGGGTATGTGATGATGGAGTCAAACACACCTTGAGTTATTAATCACACTCTATTTTTAATGAATATTAGGGCATACACAGTCCAATCCATATGCTTCAAGCAAACAAAAAAATCCCTAAGGGTCCTACCCTCTACTGTCACTAGTTTTGCACCAAAAAACATAAAAGTTTGCATAAACAATCAAGTGTATTTGTTCTTTGTTATTATATCTATAAGTTTATTTTATTTTCTTTCAATTTTTTATCTTAAGAAAGGATGAATTGTACAAATGCTTCATTGCAGGTTTCATGTCAAGCACGATTCAATGTTGTGGTCTACATTCAAGATTATTCTTCAAAGGTAAGTTCAAGTATACTTATTTCTTCTTACTCTAGTACTTTCACTTTACTGCATTACTAGAATAAAAAAGTGACAAATATAGACACATAAATTAACATTTGTTATTAAAACAATGTATTTGTGATCACTCCTTATACACAACTCATTCTTGATTCTATGTTCCTCAACTTCCCTTACTTCACTTATTATGCAAACAACCCTTACCTCTTAAGTAAATTCTATCCCTAAACATCCCTATCCAACATTTAAAACAACCTAAAATCACTTTTAGACTAATCCACACTTCTAATTTAGTTGTTTGTGTTATTTAGACAAGGATATTCCATTTAGACTATCTAGCTCCCCAGTTCTGTCAAATTATTGCAAGCATGTCCTCTTTCCAAATAAAAACTATTTGCTCAAATTCAAATTCACCAAATGGGACATTCCACACATTACATAATCCCCATCCAATGGAATTATAAAATTGTCACTTTAAAACCACATTTTCAAGCCATTAGTCACAAAGTCTCATATAATTGAAAAACACCAATATATCTAATTGCACATTGAGATAAAAACACCTATTTTTTCCAATTTAGATCCACACAACCCTATTAGCCTTGAGCTAAGTATGTATGCACTTCCAAGGTCATGGGCCATTATTGAAGCACTTAAACACACCAGGATTGCACCAACATTTAACATTTTTCACCAGTCTTTCACACACACCACTGTAGCATGGGAGAACTATATGAAATTTAATCCCACTTCAAATTATTGGTATGTAGGCAATGCTCAACACAAAGGGTGTTTATGTTCAACATAAATTTAACCCCTATCCCCTTTTCTTATTTTATTTTGTTTATCATTTGTGGTCTATTGAGCTAGGGTTACAAGTGAAGAAGAAGATACATAATGGTTTTTACAATAAATCAAGAGCTCCTATATATTCAAATAGAACATACAGGCGATGCAAACCTACCACATCAGTCACAAGGAATAAATCTACAAAAGACATTGATGTGCCCTAAGGATAACAACTTGGATCACCCATATTAAATTCCAATGGCCTTGTCTTAGATTTAAGTGAAACATTATTCCTGATTCATAATGTCATTAGAGAGCCACACAATCGATATCATAGTTGCACTTGCAATCCTGCATTCTTGTTTTTTAGCTAAGTTGTTTCTTTCTAGATTTTTCCACTTTTAGCATCCTTCAAAACATATAAAGTTACAAATTAGTTCGTGTCATTTATTGCATATGTAACGTTTATATTTTACATAGTAGTTTGTCGAATTAGGTAATTAATCATTTATTTGCCAAATTTGATTAAACAATTGCATATATTTTATTTAGTATGTATTTGCCTATTGCATGAATATTTAATATTTTTGAGTGTATAAGTATGTATGTTTTCCCCTCCTTTTGATATAAATGGAGAGAGGAATGAATCATTGGTATCAAAAGGAAAGTAAGATAAAATTAATGAGTTATGAGAGTATGATGTTGAGCAATAGTGCAAATAAAGGCGCTTTGATTTTTTTGGTAGTTTTAAGAATGTCATGATAAATATTAAAATTGGTAATATGTGGAAGGTGATATCATAAATATTCTAATGAATCTAATGATAAACAATTTGGATAAAGATTGTGTAAGATATTGCAGTTTCTATTTTTGTTGACAATGATTGGTATGGGTGCCATGTTGGCAAGGTGTAACCTTAGGATAATAATGAATCATATAAATAGGGATGTTAAAATAATTTTTACTATTCATTTCCATTTTCAACTGATAGTAAAATTGAGAATTAGTGAGAATACAATGAAAATTCCTCAGAGGAGACCAATATTGCTGACACAATTTGAGCAAGTACAAGTGGTGGTGGAGGCAAACATCGAGTCAAATCTAGTGAGTAAGAAATCTATAGTAAATATAGTGTTTTAATTTTTTGTTTACTTTTGTAATTTCATTACTTTTGAGTTATATAGTCTTATCCTATCATGGTTGGTCCTGTCTAGACTTGCTACGGTCTCATCTAGTATAGTGTAGAATTATTTGCACTGGTGTCCTATGTAATGTGGCATTGTCTATGTTGTCATCCAATGCATTGTAATTTTGTAAAATTTAGAAATAGAATTTAATATTATCATCTTGTATGAACATGAAGTTATATATCTGGCATTTCTATGTGTTTGTGATTGTCGGGTGACCTTAAAGCATGAGAGTTTCATTGAGGGCACATTATGTAGACCATTTATGGTTTACCTTTGTCAGATGAGGAACTACCATTATTATTGCTATAAGATTTAGTGATATAGGTATTTTAGACCTAATTACATATCATATGTATATGATGACTGCCATAGTTGAGCAGTGGCATTTAAATACATGTACCTTTTAGTTTCCATAAGATGAGATAATGGTGACTTTAGAGGACGTGGCATATTATACGATTGCTAATTATTGGTATTCATGTTGTGGCAGAGATGAAAATTAGTATTGTTTATTCCAATATATATATGATTGGGTGTGATAGAGGTATAGGGTATGGTCCAAGAGATACCACTATTTTATTGTTAGAGATAGTGGTTCAAGAGTTTATCGATTACATAAATTTATATATGGATTGTTAGCTACTTTTGTTGTTATTGATGGTGGAGGCGTAATAATTTCATGCAAGATGATTGATATTATATAGTATAGAGGAGTATGTGACAAGATGTTTTTTTGGGTCATACCATGTTGTCCCATTTATATAGGGATTTACGTAGATTTACTCGAGAGGGTTTTTATAGAGGATTGGGTTCTGCAACATTGTTGCATTGTTGGGTTTATAAACATATAATGATTATTAGGCATGTTGGGATGCCATTAGTTGGATGAACACAACCATAAATGTATGCTTGGAGTTGGGTGAACATGACACATGTCATTTTGAGTAGCACTATGGATTATATTTATATATTTGGTTGATTGACATCAATTAATATTATATGGAGGTTGTATCACGGGTGAGGGTTGGATGGAGGATGGAATGGAGATATGATGGATTCATGTGAGTTGATGGATTCATGATTGATTTTTTGGTGTATATGAGAGATTTCAGATGGAATGAGTGACTTATTAGTTTGGTGTGGTTCAGGGAGTGCCTCTAGTGCTGGTGATTTGATTACTAGTAGTTATAGCCCCTTCATGAGAGGGAGAATGAGCTCAACCTATGACCAATGAGCTAGCTTTAGTACCTATTGATGAGAGAGATGTAGTATTGGAGATTTTAGATGTAAATAATGTGGGATGTATATATCAGTATACATAGTGGTGGGGCAAACATAGACGACCATGTTTATTTCCATTTATAGCAATAGATCCATCAACAACTATGTTAGAGGCTCTTGCGGTAATAAGTGGTAGGTATATGTATTGTGTGAGATTTAATTGTTGGTGTACCTTGTTGATTGTAATTTAATATTTATATTATATATTTGATTTATGTAGGAGATGATGAGTATTGGTCAATTATTATAGAGTCAACATTACATGCGTTGATACAACATGTACCTAATAGTGTCATTCCTAAGGGGATAGAGAGTGGATGTGGTGAGGCCACATGCCCCTTTATTTGATAGATTTGTTATTGCAAAAATGGCATATGTAGGTGTGGCATATAGTTTAGAGGCATTGAGAGTGGAACAAGATTTATTGGGGATTGAGTGAGATTGACTTTGTGCTGAGCTAACCCAATAGCAGATGCCTCCACATGTGGGACAAAATATTTAGGTGCAACTATTTTTACAGAGCATGTTTGTATTCAGGGTGCACATGAGACTATTCGAGAGCATTTGGTGGCTTACGAGGATTGTAAGAAAAGGTTGAGATCAAGGTCATGAGATGTAGGTAGTGCCCCAACCTCTTGAGGTCCATTAATAGATGATATGGATGTAAATATTGATATTTATTATGCATTAGTTATCAAAGGTCATGGACCTATAATTCACAACACTTTTTAGTTGTTTTATGTTATATATGAACACTTTTGATATTATATATATGATAACTTTGTTTATGCATGTGTATTTACATTCTATGTTGGTTTTCAAATGTTTAGCTTTTAGGATTTCTTAAGAGAATTGACAAATAGATGGAAAAATAAATGTTGAGTAATCATTCATTATTTATTGATTTCACATGTAAGAGTTGGTTAGTTATGTATTTCAATATTCTCAAGTTGTAAATGCTTTGACTTAGGAATCCATACTTGCATAGTTAACATGGTTGGTTCTTTTAAATTTTAAATTTTAAGAATTTCTTGTGCCAATGCTTTTTCAGTGTTAGTACTATCAAATTGAGAGTAATTAATGGTGTTCTTAGATTGAGTATTAACATTAATAAAATTATTTGAAACCATTGCATCTTCTATAGGATTTTTTTTGAGATATGCGTTTGTTAATATTTAGAGATTTTGAAGGCATAGATGAAGAGTTGTGTAACTTATTATCAAAATTTTGAAAGGAGATAATTTGTTTATTCACAAGTTCCTTTAGCTTTTCTTGTAATGCATAACAATCATTATCATAATGTCCATTAATTCCATGATAAGTACAAGATGGTTGGCCTTTTATTTTTTGCAAACAATGAAGAGGATGATAATAATTAGGGCATAATTTGATTAATTTTTTATCCAACAAAGTATTTAAAATATCATGTGGAAAATCATTATAAGTGAATTCTATAGGTTGTATCTTTCTCGATGTAAAGGAATGATTATGATCTATATGGTTAGAAATAAATTATTTTCCTTTATGTAATACTTTAACATTGTCGCAATTGGGTTGAACCTTAGGTACAAAATGATTAACATTAATGTGTGCCTTTTTGTTAGGAAGTGCTTCAATGTATACACTTTGAGAAGCATTTTTAGAATTTAATCCTCATACTTGATTAGGAACTTGTGCATCAATATGATTTGAGTGGGCTTTGGTATGTGAATATTCTTTATGTAATTCAATGTCCCCATATATTTTATTTGATACCTGAACAAATCCCAATTCTTCTTGTAATGATAGTGCCTCATAACAAAGAGCTATGAGTGATTCACAAGTACAATAGATTATATTATCTTTCAATGGATAAATTAGACCTCTAGCAAAAATATATGATACTTACAAATCTATTGGTTGGTAAATTAATTAACGCATAATAGTCTTAAAGCTTGTGATATAATCATAAACTTACTTAGACTTGCCTTGGTGCAAAGAGGGTAAATTTTCATAAGCGACCATAGGTCCCTTATTTTGAATATATTGTATTAAAAATGTTTCTTCTAGTTCTTAGATAGGTAGTTAAGGATCCACTAGGAAGGGAGTGAAACCAAGCAAGAGGACGTCCCTCTAGGAATTTAGGAAATAATTGCAATAATAATCTACTGCCACTATAACCATTCATAGTTTTTTGAAAAGCTCTAAGATGCAAATAAGGGTCCCCTCTTCCATCAAATGTGGAAAATGTAGGGATTTAGAAATTAGAGGGTGAGGGTGCATACAAAATTTTATGTACAATAAGATTACCATGGACTTTGTTAGAGTCAACCCAAGCATGATATGCTAGACTTTGTCTTGTAAAGCACCTACACAATGCATAAAGAATATGATTTATTTGGAAGGCATGTTGAGGTTTTCAAAGGGTTCATTTAGGGGTTGAATTATATTACTGATCTTAGCCATTGGTACATTATTATGAATAGGAAAAGGAGGCTTGTGAATAAATTCTTTGTTAAGAATGATAGGCTTGGAAGTTTCATTGTTATTTGGACTATTATTTACTTGGAAATGCATATTACATTTCATTGAAAGAGAAGAGATAACATTGTTACCACTAAAATTAACATGTTCACACATTTTGTCTTTCAAAGGAGATCTAGAAACATGATCACGATATGCAACATCATTATTAATCATTTTATCATTTGGCTCATTGTGTAACATATTATAATAAGAGGGGAATGTAAAGTAGAAACTATACTAGGGTTAACAGAAGCATTTTCCTCATCACTATATTCATAATAATCATCATCATATCAATCCTCATCATGACCACTATAGTTTTCATATTCAACATTAACATTTGAAATAACAACATTGTCATTTTCACAATAAGAGGAAAGAGAAGTAGTATTGATTGTAATGATAGAATGTGGTATGCTAGTGGAAGAAAGAGGGAGTTCTTACTTATTGGCTAACACGAGGGAAAAATTATGACATGTAGGTTTAATATCCTTCTGCATGTGTATCTTATGTGAGTTTAATTATAAGTGTGAATGCAATACAATGCGGTAGTGAAATGAAGAGAAAATTTATGTGTGTAAGGATAAGGTTCCTCCATGGGGAGAGTATTGGTAATCTGAGATATATTAGGTAATCATATTTAAGATGCTTTTTGAGCTGTAATGGAATGTTCAAGGAGGATAGAGAAGAAAAATATTGGGTGGACTCTAAGGAGACATCCATAGTTGACATTAAGTAAAGATTTAGGCAAGATTCCAAATATAAATCTAGAGATGTTACCAAAGGGGAATCCATAGGAGATTACAATTTGGAATATAAAGGAGATTATAAAGAAGTGACTAAAGAGGAATCTAGAGGATATTTTAATGTAGAAACTAAAGGAGAATCCATAGGGAAATCTAGAGATGTGACCAAAGGTAAATCCAAAGAGGAGGCTAGAGAAGAATCCAAAGAGGAATCTAGACATGTGACCAAAGGTAAATCCAAAGATTAAGCTAGAGAAGAACCTAAAGAGGAAGCTAGAGGTATGACCAAAAGTAAATTTGAAGAGGAAGCTAGAGAAGAACCCAAAGACGAAGATAGAGGTATGACCAAAGGTAAATCTAAAGAGGAATCTAGGGGAGGATTCAAAGAGGAATATAGGGGAGCATGCAAAGTGAAATCTAAAGGTGATTCCAAGGTGGAGTCTAGATGAGAGCTTGATTGAAAAAACACTTGTTCTCAAGAATTAACAAAGTAACTTTGTTCATTCATTTCAACATTATCAAAATCACTAAAATCATCTTCCAAAAGTTTTTGCTTTTGACAGTTTATCCAGTCATTATCATAATTAAAAGGCGTAGCATGAGTAGAGAATAATTTATCTAGAGGACATACATTATTAACATGCTCACTTTGACTATCCATGATATATACAATGAAAATAAATGCAACAAATAAAAATGCTTATAATTAACAAGTAATCTAGCATGTACAAAGAAACTAATAACTATGAATATAATGAAAGTAAAATAAAGGTAAAATGGGTAAGTTAGGAAAGGGTTTGAATGATTATGTGGGATCTCAAAAATATTTGCTCGTTTGTTGATTAGTGTCGGCATAATGTTTCAAATCACTAACTATAGAAGCAAAACCATGCATGTAGCCCACTAACCCTATTTTTGAAGGTGCGATGAGAGCAACTTCTTTGAATGATACACTCCTCTCGGGTACACCACTAAAAGAAGCTTTCTATGGTATAAATAAGGGATGCTAGATATTTCTGATATACCGTGAGGTATGTGAAATCTAAACTCTATTTTTAGTATCGTATAATGGCTATGAGTATTAGGGTAAACCCCTCATATCACTAGGTTTGTAAACAAATCATCATGTAGCCTTTCACGACAACCACCAAGTAGTTTTAAAACTATCAAAACACAATCTCTAAAACAAGCACGAACAAAAGAAAAATAAATAAAAACAAAGTTGAAAATTGTTGTATATAGATATCAATGAATTTTAACCCAAGGTTGAAATAAAAAGTTTCTGTGTCAGATTTATCTAAGGTGACAAGACCTTCAATAACAAATTAAATCCAAGTTTGAAGAAGTTGAATCGTTATATATTAAATTTTATCTAAGGTTGAAGGTTATTTTATTTCAATGTCAGGAATTTACATAAATATGTATGAAATCCCATGACAAAATTAAGTATACAACAAGCAATGTTCTAAAAATAATGGGTTCACTATAATATTTAATCTATTTTTTAGTTGAAGTGAATCAAACAAATAGATATTAAACCATTGAATTTTAAATGTTAGAATGGACAAATATGATACTGAAATACAATATGCTACAAAATTTTATAGAATTAGAAACTAACTCAATATAGTAAATAAGCCTCTTGATATGGAAACCTCCTAAAATAGAATTTATGTTGATTGTGACCGAAAATTGCTTGATGAGATCTATGTATTGTGTCGTGACTAAATACATGAATTTAATTTGTGATTAGACAAGTCTGCAAAAGGAGGAAAGGGTATAGTGCAACCTTGTTTGTTGATTACAACCACATCGTATTTGTTTATGCACTTGATTTTCTGATTTGGGTATGTGTGACTATCTGCGATGGTTCGTTGATTAAATTTATTCACCGATATGCCATGCACAAGACTTACAAAAGAAAAATCTTTGTTCGTGCACAAAAAACAAATAGGAGACCAAATGCAAAGGGGGGCAATGGGTAAAGAGAATAGCTGAGTTATCCTAAAAAACACCACGAAATTTGAGTGTTACCTACATAATTTAAATGGCTCCATGTCGATGTAGTTCTCTCTCCTAGATTTGTATGTGCAATTGTGAATATAATGTTAGATGCTCCTTCGCATATGATTACCCTTAACATAAACATGCAAATGATGTATTCAATGCTTGACATGTAAAATAAATCATTAATTTAACAGTAACAAACAAATATAATATTTGTATAACATTTGTGATAATAGAAAGTCAATGCTTAACTCCTAATAAGAGCTTTGCTTCTATAAAAGAGATCGTTGCAAACATAAAAACTCAAAAATCTTCTGCAAATTATGTTGGGACAAGTCTATATTAACTAAACAAGGCTATAGTGTGACCTTGTCTAAAAGACTGAAGATATGAAGACAAAGACTTAGAATGAAGATTGAGGATCCCCAAGCTGGATATGAGAATATAAGATAGAAACATAAAAGGCATTAAAATGACAAATAAGAGTGAGAAGCTTAAGACTTAGACTAGTGCATGCTAATAAGCCATTTGTTCGTCAACAATAATCAAAATAAATAATATTATGTAAAAACGTGTATTTTAAATGAGCTTATATCAAATTTGGATGTCTACAATAATTGAGATGGAAGAGCATTTAATCATTGAATGTCTAAAGTATGCAAACATTTGAACGAAATATGTGAAAATAGTAAGAGTTTGTTCCACAAACATTTGAACAAAATATGTGAAAATAGTAAGAGTTCGTTCCACAAACATTTGAATGAAATATGTGAAAATGGTAAGATTTAGTTCCATGATAAAACTATTTGAGAAAAAGAAAATAAAAAGTTTGGGGGAGATGCTAACTCAAATTGATAAATGAAACAACAACCTTCTAAAAAACACCATTAAACATACAAATCCCAAATCTTTGAGTAGTTAGAACAATCAATAAAATTGATAGTTGCGCGATAAAATCAATGATCTCGTACACAATTTGATATCATGGACGTAAATAAAAGCAATATTACATGACCAAGTTCATCCCTAATTATGAGCATGACCAAAAAACCTACATAGGGGCAAAAATTAAATGGAGAACGAAGATGCTTATGGGACATTTGAGAATGGGGTCACATCAATTTCGATGTGAGACAAATAGGTGGAAGATCCCAAAAGAAAAGTGGGAAGAGAGAATCTGTCCTATGTGCACTTTAAGTATGGTTGAGACAGAATGACATTATCTCATGGAATGCTCCGCATATGAAGACATCCGAATTAAATACGTGTGCAACCTACAAGGAGTTTCTATGCTTCCTATATTTAAAGGTGAAAACAATGATAAAAACGAAAAATTCTTGATCAGAATCTACAATAGAAAAATGAATCTTCAAAAACAAAATAACGAGAAAGTGGAAAACTAAAATCATAAAAGCTCTTCTTTTCTCATGATTTCTTCACTAATTTAGATTTTAATTTTCTATTTGAAAGTCCCACAAACTATTTTTGGTCTCGTGGACTCACTTTCTTTCTTTCTTTCATTCAATCAATCAAAAGCCTCGACATTTCTTACCTATTCTCAACTCATTGGCAACGGACCTGCCCTGCCACTAAGTGGCCTTTGTTTGATATTGCAGGATTTGACAGACCTCGACAGTTTTTTTCAAATTTGAAAACCGGTAATGCTTGTCGTTAGCACTGGTCAAACACGGAACATAAAATGCCGCAAGAAATTTTAAGTATCATAACGCGTATTGGAGCGACTTACCGAAGAGGAGAGGAGAGGAGAGGAGAATACCAAACAGGTGGGAAATTGTTTGTTTAGAGAGGTTAACATAGAGGCCGTTGTATGCGAATTTGGGGCAAAACCCAGGAAGAACAAGTGGAGAGACAAATTATTTAATAACAATAATAATTACATGGGAGACGAGAAGGCAGCAACTCCATCGGGGAGAGGAGAAAGGGAGATGCTGATTCATGGCGGAGACGATGTTGAAGATGCCGCCAAAATTTCCTCCAATTCTCCCAATGCTTACAACTCCAGTCGCAAGGTTTTTCTTTAACTTACACTCTACTTTTTATTTTTATTGGAAGGGATCTCAATGTTGTACTGGTCTCTTCATCCGAGGCTTGCAACCTCCCTGGTACGACGAGCAGGGAGTTGGATTAGTAGTTTATCCAATTTTCAATTCTTTATTATGTTTACTAATATTTGAGCCTAGGGCTCCATTAAGAAAGTTCATTTACTCATATGTGACAACATCAGCCCTACGTTATTTATTTACTAGCTTAGAAGACACCTAATTTATTCTTTGAAGAGATTGAAAATATTCTACAGTTTGCAGCTTGTTTAATTTTTATTTTTGCAAAGCCTGAACACAGTGAAAAACAAATGTCAATAGCAAAGTCAAAGGCATTTAGTGGTGAAGAATTGAAATGAACGTTCTCTAACTTGGCGAATACTGGTTATCTGTCTTTAGTACTTTGATTTGGTCTATCTTTGCAAGGCTATTGACATAGCTTGCTATTTTTTGTGGTGCGGGACCAGGAAACACACCAACATGAAAAGAGAAACCTGGAAGTACCTGCAAAATCCTAGGAATGGTTTTTGAATAGGAAAATATCATGGGCACTGTGATGGGGGAGTCAGCAGTGGGAACATGTTCAGAGTTCACTGTCCCCTCAGACATACTTGTGTTATGACACTTTACAGCACAGACACTGTGGGATTCGTGTTTAGAATTTCACTGTCCTCCTCAGTGAATGTTGATTTCCACTGTGTGCTGCATATTCTTAAGCATATCGCTGCTATATGTTGTTGAACTACACAGAGATTTTATTTTACTTGTCTCAAAGAGCAGTGTTCAGTCCAGGAAGGGACTGTAGGCGTCATTCTTCTCTTGTGTGGTTGTCATAGGGAGAGTAAGTGAGTGTGGTGTGTGTGAAATCTCTGTATTTCCTTAAGAAAGATCAATAAATGTGTGTGTTTTGGTTTCCAGTCTTATTTTCTCTGTGTGCGTTTGGTTAAAGGTTGCAAGGACAAGGTTGTCCTTCATTGGACCCCCTATCCTTGACTGCATCAATTGGTATCAGTGTTGGTGACAACTCTAGGACTAGTAAGAGTTGAACGTTCTCCATCTTGAGAAGGTGGATAAAGAACAAAGTGTTGAAAGAGTGGTCTAGAGAAGTGTGTGGCTTATGTAGGTTTGCAACAAGATATTGCAGCAGTAGGTTTAGGTTGAGAGAGTCCAGATGCCACCAAGAAGAGTGGGAAGAGCTGGAGCAGTGGCTGCCAATATGGCAAGATGATTAGATGAGATTGTAGAGATGTTGAGGGTTATGTAGACAAAATTAATTGCTGTTGAAGAGGATAGAAGAAGGGGATTTGCCCAAAGGGATGATGTTGAGTGATGCAGAAGATGAAGAGCTGGGAGTAGAAGATATAAAAGCAGCTGGATAACGGAGTAGATAGGCTTGTTAGAGCCATTTCAAAGATTGGAAGAAGAATCAAGATGAAAGTACCAAACATTTCAGGAACATTGAACTCTGAGGCCTTGGTTGATTGGTTCACTAAGATGGAGGAGTATTTCGAATTTGATGAAGTGGCTGATTAAAGGAAGGTGAAGGCGGCTCAGACCAAGTTGAAAGGTCATACTGCCCTGTGGTGGAAGGAGGCCAGACATAGGGGAATAGAAAGGGTAAGGACAAGATTACCTGATGGGAGAGGATGGTTCCAAAACTAAAATGCAAATTTCTGCCTGTGGATTATCAGCTGGATTTGTTGGAGAGGATACAAAACTTGAGGCAAAAGGAGCTAAGTGTGAAAGAACATAAGGAGGAGTTTTACAACATCACAATTCGGGCTGGTCATAATGAGATGGATCAAGAAAAGGTAGCAAGGTACATCAATGGCTTGTGGTTGAATATTCAAGATGAAATCAGCCTAGTGAGGTTGCATGCGGTGGAAGAATAATACCAATATGCATTGAGGGCGGAAGAAAATTTGTTTAGAAGGCAATAATGTGTCACAAGAGGAAGAGGACAGGCATCCCATGAAGGCAATAATTAATGAAATGAGGAAGGATCTAACACTTCTCAAATGCCAAATCAACAAGCAAGGGGGAGAGCTATGGACAAGGGAGAGGAAGGCTATTCAATGGAACGTGCTACAGATGTGGGGACTTTAGTCACCATGCTTTTGAGTGCCCTCATTCTCAATGTGATGGTTAAAGAATAAGAAATGAAGGTAGTGTGCATGTTGCACAAGTAGATGCGGAATCTGTAGCATAACCTGAGCATACAAAAGAATATGAACAAGGAGATAATTTGCGAGCAAGGAGGAGAGTCTTGAAGGTTGAGAGGAAGGATGGAGAAAAATGTCAAAGAAGACACTTTTTTAGAACCAAGTGCAAAACAAAAGGTAAGTGTTGCAATGTTGTGGTTGATAATGAAAGCTCAGAGAATTATTGTTGTGGTTGATAGTGGAAGTTCAAATAATTTAGTGTCCATTGAAATGGTATACAAGCTTAATTTGATGTGTACATTACACCCAAGGGCATATAGGGTGTCTTGGTTGTTAGAGGGGCATGATATCATTGTAAGAGAATGTTGTGAAGTGGTTATGCAGATTAGTAGATATCTGGAGAAGGTTTTGTGTGATGTCTTACCGATGGATGCATGCCATATTTTGCTAGGGAGGCCATGGCAATTTAATAGTGAGATGTTATACGATGGAAGAGCTAATATCGCTAGTGTCATGAAGGATGGGTAGATGTACACCCTAAGTCCCTTAAAGGGAATGGAAGACAAGGATGAGCATAAGAGCCATCTTGTCATGTGCGTGGATGAACATGTTTTGCTGAAAAAAGAGATGGAAGGCCCTCTCTTATCAAGAATACAGGTAAAGGGAGTTAAAGGACTGTTTGTTGCAGCTGAGAAGATGATGGAACGGTCAAATTTGTTGCACTATGGAAAAAACTGCCACTTAAATAAAGTCAAATCTGTTATTAGTACAAGCACAGAGAAAGATTTGCTGAGATTAGGCAGGGAAAGCCAGCCCAATGTCAGTGAGGGCTGGAATGGAGATAGTGTGGTGAGAGTTTGGTGGAGGAGGACGGTTGTGGTTCAGCCAGTGGCTGGAAAACATGGAGACACCCCACATGGTGGAAGGGCGCATCGTGGTTTTACCATAGAATTGAAAAGGATGGTTCTACCATTTAGCCCAAATTTGTGAGCACTATGCTCACAAACTCTTACCTCGGGTGTTTGATGTAGGAGCATCCAGCAAATCAAACAATCTTGCATCATCCATAAATATCAAGCAGCGTTCACCTGCATCCGGGGCCCAATCCGACAGTTCAAAGATGACCTTCAAGGACCGATAACACTTAAGCAGGCTCCTGAAACAAAGAAGCAGTGTTTTCAGTTAGTGATATAGAGAATTCTCTATCTCATGATGAAACCACTGGTTTATGCAGGACTGCGTTAACCGTCGGTTACTTTCGATGTGACAGTTGCATATTCCTAGTAACAGCCTATAAATGTTCAAATGCTAATTTTGAGCATTTTCAAGATCAATAGGGTTTCCAAGAGTCAATCTAGGGGGCACAAAAGCAAGGGGAAGGCTTTGGAGCAGGCGGGTTGGAGTTAGAGGAAGCTTACCAAAAGAGTTGGGGTGCTTGGGTAGGAAGTCTAGAGGAGCAGAGAGCAGTGTTCAGTCCAGGAAGGGGCTGTAGGTGTCATTCTTCTCTTTTGTGGTAGTCATAGGGAGACTGAGTGAGTGTGGTGTGTGTAATCTCTGTATTTCCTCCAGAAAGATGATTGAAAGTGTGTGTTTTGGTGTCCAGTCTTATTTTCTGTGTGTGTTTGGTTAAAGGCTGCAAGGACAAGGCTGTCCTTCACTGGAACCCCTATACTTGACAGCTTCAGGACATCTAGAGAGACCATGCAAATTTCAGGGGATGGTGTAGGGCATGTGGGCCTGCATATATATTATATAGAAAAAATGTTTTTATAACTTATGATAAATCATGGATTTATAATAATTTTTTTTGTTTGTTTGTTTTGAATTAAGCAATCTCAGTGTCAAAATCTGACTTGTAATATATGATGCAAAAAACTATTTATAAATCTAGATTTTGTTTATATCTTAGGTCAGGACAAAAGAGATTTCATGCTTATCTAAAATCTGCATTTATTATATACCATAAGTCAGAACTACTTTTGATTCATTAACAAAGATTTATGCTGTCAAATAGTTCAGCAACAAATCTTATTTTGAATCTATTAACAACAACAAATCAACTGTAAATCTAGAACTATTGCACCATAAAACATATTATATCTTGTTAGCAAGGCAAAACATTTCAGCTATCTACAGAAAAGCTGAGAAAATATGACTGAAAGTTCAGCAAGGTAAAGGCTAGAAGTATACAAAATTAAAAAAGATATTTTTGTTTCAGTTTTTTTGTCTTGCATTTACGGGGGGACATGCCCCCTGTTTTATGGGTATTTCTGAGGATGCCCCAGACATGTCTCCAAGAGTCCCCAAGATTCAGGAATTACAGGGATGCGTTCCTTATGTAACAATGCCTACAAGTATGGAAAAAATCTGCATTACTGATGTGGGCCATTTTTAAGGCTGGGTAAACCGATCCAATGGTCACATTTGTTTGGGTGGCTTCTCAACATCAATACATGATCACCTTTCTCTTCTTTGATGGAGTTGAATTTGCTGTGTGCCTTTTTTGTTTGTAGTTTGTGATGGTGGTTGTTTTTCTGTTGGGAATCTGCAGTTGTATATGGACTTGGTCTGCATCCCATTTCTCTGTTGACAACGACACTGAGATGATGAGAGGTGGGATTTTAAAATCTGACATTCAAATGATGGGTTATGGCTTTAAAGCTAAGAAAGAGTAAATGTGCATGAAATTTCATTTGGATTTGGATTTCTTTTGGTTGATGAAAACCCAGTTTCCTTTTGAGTCCCTTTCATGGGGTTGAGGGGTTGGGAACTGGGGAAGCACTCGCCAAATCCTAGGAATGGTATTTAAGTAGAAAATTAGCAAGGGATCAGGACAGGAGAGCAATTGGTGGGGACATGTTCTGATGGAACATGGCTAAAATTCCCACTCAGGCATCCTTGTGATATGACTCTTCACGGCACAAACACTGGGTTTTGTGTTCAGAATTTCTTTGTCTCCTGAGTGCATATTCTTGAGTGGCTGTCTCCTATATGTTTTCAAACTGCACAGAGATTTTGTGTTTCTTGTCTGTGATCTCTATTCTGTGAGAGCAGTAAAGATGAATTTAATATATCTATGAAAGTTTCTGTCAACTCTTCTTGATCAGTGTGGCTGTTAATGGCCTGTCCAGAGACATTCAGGAGTGTTGGAATCCTCCTCGTTATGGACAGATAAAAATCTAGATGGGTTGATTATTAGAAAAAAATTAAATTGAAGTGCTTGCTTTCTTCTGTAAAGGCTTGCGAACTAGTAAAACCAATCTTGCAGAGTGATAGAGTTCCAGTCAAGGTCTCAGTAACTTTGGATCACACAAACACTAGTTTAGTTTATGAAGGGGGCTCAAAAATAATTGATCCTATGTGACATAAGATTGAGAATCTTGATTGGAAGCTAGATTAATTGTTGGCATAAATTCATATGCTCTTACAAATTTGTGAAAATATTGTTGCTACTTCACAAAAAGTGTGGCCAACAAGGCCACTGATAATCTGGCCGATTGGGGAGTAGAATTCAATACAATCTCATCAAACATTTCCACTTCTCTTGCCTTGGACCAAATAATGATGAAATAAATGCTTTGGGAAATATGATATCACAATTTTAATGAGACTTATGAGGGATTAATAAGTGGACAGGATGATGATGAAGGTGGGTGGATGAATATGATCTCACACATGGTTGAATAAAGGAAATGGTGAAGTAAATGGTAGCAGAGAAACTTAACCATCCTTTAAAATAACTCACATCAACATGCAAAAACGTTCCTACAGGCTATCTTTCACAAAAGTTTGAGGAATGCAGGGATGCAAAACTGGGTGGATGTGTTTCAGGATGTCTGGAGAGACCACCAAAATTAGGGATGGTGTAGGGGATCTGGGTCTGCATATATTATGTAGAAAAAAATATTTTTTAACATATAATAAATCATGGATTTTTAATAAAATAAAATAAAAATACTGGATTAAGCAATCGCAATGCAAAAGATCACTTGTCATTTATGATGCAGAAAACTATGCATAAATCTAGATTTTGTTAATTTCTTAGATCAAATCAGATTTCATACTTATTCAAAATATGCTTTTTTTATATACTATAGGTCAGAAGTATTTTATATCCATTAACAAAGATTTATGCTTTCAAATAGTTCAGCAACAAATCTGATTTTAACTTTATAACATTCATCTGTAAATATAGAATTACACTTAAAACTTAGTAAAAAAATATTATAGCTAGAAAGTAAGACAAATATATCCAGCATTCTACAGAAAAACTGAAAAAATACAACTGAAATTATAGCAAAGGTTAGAAGAATAAAAAATTAAAAAAACAGACTTTTTTTTTCCTGTTTTTTGTCTTGCATTTATGGGGGTCATTCAGACGTCTGGGACACACCCCTTGTTTTTGGGGTATGTTTGAGGATGCAAAGGACGTCCCCAGTCCCTTAAGATGCAGGAAGTACAGGGGACATGTCTCTTTTGTAAGAACGCTTACAAGTATGGAAAAAACCTGCATTGTTGACGTGAACCATTTTGAAGGATGAGCAAACTAATCCAATAGTGACACTTCTTTAGGTTAGCTTCTGGACGTCAATTCATGATCATCTCTTTCTTTCATGGAGTTCAATTTGCTGTTCTCGTTTTTTATCTTTAGTTTGTGATGGTGATTGATTTTCTGTCAGAAATTTACAGTAGTATATACTCTTAGCCTGCTTCCCCTTGTTCTGTTTAGGATGACTAAGATGATTAGAGGTAGAGCTTATGGTTTCCTTAAAATTTTACATGAGAAAGGCCATCAGAAAAGATGAGGTAAATTAGGGTATCGTTAACCAGACAGAGATTCCTATCCTTGATGAAAGATGATCAATGTTGGAATCTGAAGGGATTCTACTTACATGAACCACGACTTTGAGACCCTGTTATATTATTGATTACATTATATAGGCGAATAATTTGTCTTCAGAAGATATGTCATGGGAGAATCAAACAATTAGAAACCAGCATCCGTTTCTCTGCATGCCTTGATGACAAAGCATCTTGTGTAGGGGGGGCTTGTAGCATACCTAATTTTGAGCTTAGCACTTGTCTTCTAGTATTAATAGAGATCAGGAGCCACGGCTCATCTATTGTTTTTGTCTGCAGTGATCGATATCTGATCACTCCCCTGACTAGTGACAAATTGATCTGACTGTGGAAATGAATTATAAATGGAGGGTCTCAATCAAAACAGAGACCTTTTCCTTGACCAAGTGTTTTGAAGAAAATCCAAGTACCATTTAATCAGGCAATTATAATTTTGTGCATACCTCAAATCAGTGGTTTAAAACAATAGCAGACAGGTGCTGGGCATGAAATGCGCTTAAAACTAGCCAACAAACATAACAGACCATCTACCTGTAATAATAACATCAGCATTACTGAATTCATTAGAGGCATAACATTTGTAGTTAATTTAATCTCTGCAGAGGCAACTCACACAGTTCTTATTACTATTGTTTTTTCTTTTTTAATATCAGGAGTCTCTAGGAAAGCTGACTTTTAAGACAGGGTTCTTTTTGTGGTATCTTTAACTACAGTAAAAAATTATGTACTATAATTTAGGTTAATGATACACAGACGAAACAGTGATTTTATCTTGAGTGCCCATGATACCCTCCATTTCATGCATGTCCGTGTGTAGATATTTACATGCATATGTACAATGAAATGGAGTCTCATGTGCATTCAATATTGAAACATTTTACCTTTTTTAATATTCCTTTGAACGAATTTCTGATTTTATCTGACTTGGTAACTATAATTGAGGGCAATACATAAAAAAATACTAAACATAATTCATAGATCATAATTCTTCATTATACTGTATAATGTCAAGAGTTTGAGCTGGATTATCTCACTTTTTTGCTACTCTTAGCCATGAAAATGACTTTTGTAGGCTAGCTTTAAACTGACCCGTATGTACAAAGTAGTGGGGAAAGATCACAAGGCGGGAAAAAAACTCATGGAAGGAAACTATTTCACATAATAGGAAACATATGGAAAATCTCTTACAAGTAAATCAGTAAAGAGAAATGACCACTAAGAGTCTTGAAGAATCTTTGTATTCAGGTCATTAGCGGGTTTGAAAAATGATCTATATAAACCTTCAACTATATTTTACAAAGCCCATTAGCAATGTGGTCATGTTATGAACGAATCTTAATTTTTATTTCCTAACACTAGTTCGACTGATAAATCATCTCACCTCACTATGTTGTATTGGCTTTTCTTTCTGGTAAGTTATCATGCGCCCGCCCACCCCCCCCATGTAATCGGATTATGTCACAAACTAGGAAACAAAAGCAGGCACCTATCCAGTAGCAGGGATTTTATTAAAAATGTAATATATCATCACAAAAATTGATAAAAATGAAGCTCTGGTTTTACAGTATATATACAATTGATGCGTTTGATGCTCATAGTTATCTTGTTGAAATTCAATTTACTGGTGCAGTCGGACTTTGGTAATGTCAAATACCATCATATCTTTAGCTACTTGGAATTATCTTCTACATGCCTTAAGGTAGCTCGTTTTTCATGTCCTTTGCAGGGCTGTCATCTGAAGCTTAGAAGCTCCGGTATTGAGCTGGGTTTTAGGATATGAAAACATATTGGTTCACAGTTAAAAATGCTATCTGAGTATTCTCGATATATTTCCGACTCCCTACTTATATAGTCACAGCTAGGCCTTAGGCTCAGGGGATACAAGTTTGATTTGCAAAATAGTTTCAGTTATATTCTCATGCTTATTTGTGATGCTTGATTACATAATATTTCAAATAGTGCTGTAAGAGCACCTGAGCTCTACCAATTTTTTTGTTCTCCCAACTTATATAGTCACAGCTATGCCTTAGGCTCAGAGGATACAAGTTTGATTTGCAAAATAGTTGCAATTATATTCTCATGCTTATTTGTTATGCTTGATTATATAATATTTCAAATTGTGCTGTAAAAGCACCTGAGCTCTACCAATTTTTTTTGTTATGTTCCGATTTGAAGCAATACAGATAATATTGGATACTTAGAGGGGTCTTGAACCGGGTATAAAGGTAACTGCATTTTAGGTAGATATAGTACGTAAGATGTTGCCTGTCACATTATAGACCCTTGTTTATGTATGCTTCATCTATTTAGTTTTGGTCTTTGTAATTGTCTATCTGGTAATAGACTACAATGCCAAGAAATGGATATGGAAATGGGTACGAAATGTGGAAACGCAGATTTTCAAAAACCCTTGGTTTGGAAATGTCTGTACAATATACTATAAAAATATAACTATATAATATATTTGTATTTATATAGATATAAACAATGCATAATACTCATTTTTAGTCCATAAGAGATAAAACACTTAAAAAATTATAAATATAGTATTCATTCAAACTTCAAAGACAAAATGTACATTCAAATCTAGAATAAATCATCTAGATTATCCACAAAATCATGAATGCCACTCCCACTAGTTCCATTCTTCCTTGTTGCAATGGCTGCCTCCAAACTCCTCCTTTTTGCAATGGCTGTGTCCTAAATTCCTCCTTGCTTTTGTAAAAAACAACAACGATGAGTGTCTTTGTATAAGTTTTAGATAGTGTATTTTAGAAGACCAGTTTTTTTTTTAAAAACATTTTAGCTGTTATTTTTCCCAACTTGGTCAACTGTTTTTCTGCCAGAAACGTCCAGAAATTTTCTGGACATTTCCGGCATTTGCCTGGGCATATATGGTACATTTCTGGAGAGTTTTTGGTGAGTTTCATACCGGAAACATTTCCAAGGCTGAAACGGGGGGCCCTGGGACGTTTCCCTGCAACGTAGATAATAGATAGATTTTCTTTCTCCATGTGTAGAAGAGAGTTTTTCTTTTTCTTTTGAAATTGAGTCGTCAAGACTGAGGTTTCAATGCATATTTTTTCCTTTTTAATTGACCCATGGTAATATCATATTTTTACCTTGACAGCAACAAAATATTGTATGTCATTGCAATAGCTAATTAGGTTATTTCGTGATGCAACTGTCTTTACATGTGTTGTGTGTTACGATCTCAGCTTGGATCATCTGAAGTGATAGTAGTTAGACATTGCAAGGCTCGTATTGTCATAAGGCTAGCAACTGAATTATCAATCTTTTCAAAATTATTCCCACCCTTAATTTGTCACTGTAGCCACTGGGCAATTTTGAGGTTGTTTCCATTTATTTTATTGATTATCCAAATTTTTTTTGTTCAAAACGTAGGAAATACTTGAAATGATTCTTAATGCAAAGTTGTTGGGTGGTTTGGAATCGACCAGGCTTTTTATGCTGTTCTTCAGAGCTGGGTATCAAAAAAGTTCATGAGTGGATGGTAAGAAAAGTTCCATTTATTGCATTGCACAATGAAATGAAATCTAGCACTTAAATAGATCATTTATTTTATTGAAAGTTCCAACTTCTAAAAAGGAGTTCGGCATCATTTGGGTTTTCCAAGAATTTTAATGTAGGGAATTATGGTTTTTACTATTATACGTTGAAAGGTATAGTAATTGTTTATGTAGGATTGACATGTTGAATGCATTTTGCAGTGTGGTTCTGTTTCCTGTTGCAATAACTTTCTACATCACCTGGTGGTTTATTCAGTTTGTTGATGGTTTCTTTAAACCGGTATATGTGAGATTGGGCATTAATATATTTGGTACACTTCTCCAATTTCTTGTTTACTAATTGCCTTTTTTTATTCCTTTTCCATTTTGTGATAATTTTAAGCCTGAATTTAATCAACAAATTTGTTGTAAATTGCGTGGTGTTGAATTGTACATATGTTATGTGCCTCTTGCATGCAATATAATTAAGCATGGCTGCAAAAAACGTCATCAATAAACATGCACATTAACAGCTATTCATAGGCACATTTCAACTTGTTGAGCTATTGCATGCAATAGCCTTCCCTAGTATTTTTGAAAAGCATTGCATTCTTCCAATGAATAGCAACAACACTGGTATCCTAGATGATTCTCTTGTCATACATGACTCATTAGGCAATGACACAACAAGCTGTCTAGACATATCAATGCTTAGACAAGCATAGCACAACAAAGGTTTTTGGGAACTATAATATAAATCTAAGCATATACGTACACCAAACCATTTGAGATCCTCAGATCATAGATTGCATTATTCTTCAATACATATTTAGGAATATATGGATCAGTGATTTTGAATCAATTAAAAAAAATATCTTTTAAAGGCTATTTCATTTTCAATGACAAACACCGAAAACTATCTAATCAACCTCTCTGTAATTGGATGCACCTTTTGAATGCTAATTTTGACTCACCTTTTTCCTTTGGAAAGTGTAAATAAATTACTACTTCATACCCATATATCTTTTCCCGTGAGAAGCCTTATATTCTAAATATTCTGTGGGACTTTTGTGGGGCAGATTTAATAATTTTGAAGTCTGTACTTTATAGTGATAACTGGATATGCTATTTCCATTTTAATCTTGTTAAATATCAATAAGGTGATGAAAATCATCATTCCATTATTGTTTTCGATGATATAAAATTTAAAGGAACAGGTTCTAGTGGATCTTGAATGTATGAATATCCTTTCCTATTTTATTTTTATTGATTTAGCTGGCACTGTGTGGAGAATTTATGTTTTAACTTTGAATTTCAGAAGGACGAGATTATTAAATTGTCGGCAGTCTCTCTTGATACTTATTATATGGTTATAATATCATCATAGCCTTTTCCTATTTATTCGATTTAAAATATGCAGGTCATAGTTTGGAGCATAGTTATTGGGCTTGAAAAGGTTGGTAGGTTTGATAGAGCGGGGAGTTCAAAAGTTTGGGGTGCTTGAAGATGATTTGTAATTTGGAATTTTTATGAACTAGCACAAATCTTCACTATAGATACTGAAGATTATTTTTCTTCTGATTTAATCACAGATATATGAATGCATGATGTGGAAACATCTCTGAAACACCTTTACACGTTGCATGAAATTTTTATGTGTAATCAATAATCATAACAACTTTAGAAATGCGATAGCTTTTGTGTGGAACACAAAAACTGCAAAATGAAAAAAAAAAAAATTATGTCCAACCTGAACAGCTACGAAAAGGAAAAAACCAATTAGCACTAAAAACATTCATCCACACATTTGGGCTCTAGAATTGATGTAGAGAAACCCTGTGCGGAATAAATCTCCAAGTTACAAAGATAAATTGTTTGCTTGATTCCTTTTGGAACAAACTACAACAAATTCAAGGATTCATTTTCTATAAAACGTACAATTGATATGCTCATGGTTAGGGGGTATAATGAAGGACGGCCTTAGACTGTGCAGCCTAAGATTTCAACACTTACAAATGGACAAATACACACAGTCCATGCGCAAAACGGAAAACCAATAACTTATCTTTGTTGCTTTCAATGAGGAGATTACAAACACACACCTACAACATACTTCCAGTTTTATTACAGACTACAAAACATGCAGTGTCACAACATCAGTCCATAAATGGATGTGGTTCACTCCTGCAGCTCTACTTAGACATGCACACTCTTCAACAAGTCTCTTGTTGCAGTTTTCCAACTGTTTAGAGAATAACTCTATCTCCACAAACCTCGAGTTGTTGAACCAACTGCTGTTCCTTAGCCAACTCTCGTAGCTAGCTGAGCTGAACCCCAGCTGAGTCCCCCACTCTAATGAAACTCATTTTTTCAAATCAAAGCGTTGCTCAAGAACCGTTATAGAAGTCAAAATGCATCAGCTTACATTTGCAAGATGTTTCATTTTCCCATTGTGAATTTTTGGCTTCCATAAGTTATGAGGCACCTATGACAGGTGCATGAAACCTTGATAAGTGTGTTAACAACTGCAAGCCCTGGATATGACATTGGGCAGGTTGCATCTTGTTGCAAAGTGTTCATGTGGCTGTTTCAAGGTTTAAAGATCTTTGTGTAAAATTGTAACTGTGCGCCATGTTTTGAGGTTATGAGGCACTTCCTCAGGCTATTGAGAATATTTATACAGGTCACAAAATGGTGTAGTGTAGTGTAACATATTTTGGGGTTTCTCGGAAAACTGTAATGGTATACCATGTTCAGATTTAACAGACGATCTTCTAACGTTGTCTAGATGTTGCATGCATATTGTTTTTTTGAATCTCTTGTAAAATCATAATGGTTCGCCATGTTGTGAATTGACAGATGATCTTCTAACGCTGTCTAGATGTTGCATGCATACCGCGAGATGCTGCGGTGTAATGTAGCTCTTTTTAGGGTTCCGTGTTGAATTACAACTTTGCATCAGGTTTTAAGGTGCTGTGCTGCTTGCTAAGGCTGTTTAGATGTTCTTGGGGATACCTCGAACCTTTGGGGTGGTTCTCGAGTACCGTACATCAAAAGCTTGCAAACACTGCTTTTGCTACTTAAAACTACTCCTGTTTTTGGTTGATGCAAGATTGCTTGTGAGCCCGGATGCTCCTGCATCATACATCCGAGGTAGAAAAATTTGACTCCAACTCACAAAGGTAGGGTGAGTGGTGGAACCACTTTTTGGGCCAATGGGCGCAATGTCGCCATCCACCTTGTTAGTTACTTGTGGAGTTAGTCATTAGGTACCATAGACTGTCCTATGCCTGGGTTTGATTACCCTTCCTTCACCTTGACCATGGCTTGGGCATAGTTTGTCCACCTCCTACATTGTACTTTATTTTCGCCATTCCACCTCCTTGTGGGCTTAAATCCACCATAGTCCGATCTCCTTCACCAAGAAAAACTATTCTGGTTTTTCTCACTAGTTGTCCAATCTGTCATTGGGCTCCTCAACCAAACATTCTCCTTTGTATGCAGGTCCTCTTCTATTATCGTAGCTGATACCTTTTCTTCGGTTGTCTTCCTTGCATCTTCAAGGTTTATAGTGGCTTCACCATCTGTGAGAGCTTTAAAAAGATCTTCCAACTCTTTCTCAGCTTCTACATGGCTTATAAACACAAGTAGCTCATTTCTCGTGGCTTGGAAGGCTTCTTCATGTGCTGCCTTCTCTATCTCTGCTACATCTGTATGCAACCATTCAAAAGCGAAATCAAAATTAAAGTTTTGGGACTTGAGAGTCCCTATAGGCACCTTTGTTGCCTCCTCCTCCATCTCTTTACATATACAAGCTTATATTGAAATCAGCTGCTCTATCTTATTCTTCCATCCTTCTCTTTCTAACCTCTTCTCATAAGCTCTAGGCTGATTCCTTCACCTCCTTTGACATCACATGTATGTCATGTGCAAAGAACCTTACCCTTTCCTTTCCCATTTGAAAACAAGGTAACTCTTGACTCCCGAGAGTCTCCTGTTCAACTCCTTTGTGGGCAGTTCCCACATATACAACACCTTGTGCATTCTTCATCCCTTTTGATAGAAATATATCCACCAGCTCTACCTGCTTCCTTGCTTCTATGCCACATGAATGACATTCTTCACATAAGCTCTAGGCTGATTGCAGCCTCCTTCCTTCACCTCCCTTGGCATCACATGTATGTCACGTGCAAAGAACATTACCCTCTCCTTTCCCATTTGAAAACAAGATAATGCTTGACTCTTGAGAGTCTCCTGTTCAACTACTCTGGGGGCTGCTCCCACATATGTAACACCTTGTGCATTCTTCATCCCTTTTGTTAGAAACATATCCACCATCTGTACCTCCTTCCTTGCTTCTATGCCACATGAATGACATTCTTCATCCCTTCTTATTCAAATGCTCTTTGGATCAACCAATAATTTCCAAACTTTTCCATCCACACACTCACTCTCTACCCATCTCTCAAGATAGCAAATGAATGCATGCCCTTGTCTATCCACTGCTGTCCTATTGAGAAGGTGCTCTTCCTCTTTCCATCCTCTTTCATTTTCTTTTGTGTGCCATTTCTCCCACCTCTAACTGCTGCAGATGAATTTCCACTTGCATGTTCTCTTGATGAAGCCCTTGGACCATCATCTTTCCACTCTCTATTTCCTTCATACTAACTTGAAGACAATCCTTTACTGCTGTCATGTCCTTATCATCCAAGTCTTCAACTGTTGTAACAAACCCATCATCCCTAGTATCATGGGAATTAGACATTCCCATATGCATCTCCTCTTATGGCCTATTTGCTGCAATACTAGTCTCTTTTTCATTCAATGCTTGAACTGATGTAAAAATCAGCTGCTTCACCGTTTCTTCATAAACTCTCATGTGCAAAAGTTTGCACTTCTTGCTCTGCGTTTCTCTTCACCTTTTTGTCTTCCAAAAGGCGTTTTTCTACCCCATTGCTACTGCTGTGATTGTTCTCCCCATCTCTAGTTTTATCCTTTTTTATGAGGAGCTTCTCTTCCTCTTCACACCTAGCTCAATGTCTATCAAGCTCTAGTTGCTCATATTGCAACTCTCTTCCTTCCATCTTCTCCTCTATGCCTTCAATGAGGCGTATTGTTGCTCCATTGCTGCTATTGACATTTATCTTAAGCTTATCCTTCCTCATGAGGATGTCTTCTTCCTTGTCTTCACTCTTTAGCTTGATGCGCGTCAAGCTTTAGTTGCTCACATGGCAGCTCTACTTCTACTGTTTCTTTACATTCTTCCTCCTCCATACCTGCACCACAGTCAAATAACAAATTTTGGTAACTGAACATTCCCTCTATAAACCTCATCTTTTCATTAAATATGGGGTTTTCAAGATATCTCTGTAGCTGGTCCTCCTCTGCTTCACTTTCTGAAGTCAATATGACTTCATCTTCCTCTTCCTTATCATATATGGGGTCTCCAAAGACCACCGTTTTAGCTATGGCTTCTTCTTCCAACATTATGTGGGCTGCTCCCACATCTGTAGCTCTTTGTGCAACTTCTTTAGCTTGGCTGCACCCTTTCTCTTCTCTATCTCTACTTTCTCTTTCCTCTCTCAAGAGGATTTCTTCATCTTGCTCTTCAATGGGCTTCTCACAATCTTCTTCATGGAAGTACTCTTAAATCCTCTCCATCTCCATGGTAATCATTAATATCTTTTCCTAATACTCTAACTCTTCTTCCTGTTCATCCTCTTCATATGCGAGGGATTCATCCTCATCTACACACTCTTCTTCTTCTATTGCTATTGCTATTGCTAATGTTTTTTCTTCTTCAAGGATGTCTAGAATGGCTTGCACCCATCTCATCTCCTTTTCCAACTTATCAATCTCTGACTTGGGTAATGCTGATATACCCTTCCCCACTCTTTTCTTCCTGAAGATAGTTCTTTAATGCCATTGCTTCACATAGATGGTCTTCCACTGTACTCTCATCACGTGCATTCACTTGCACTTCATTCACCTCCATTGTTTTCATCACAAGAACCCACAACTTTCCTTGGTTGTCCTTATCCATCCTTCTGTGCAAGGGTGGAAACACAAACTCACTCTCATTCCTTTCCAATGGGATTTCTGCCTCTTCTCACTTAGGGAATACCATAAACTCTTCACATCCTCTATTTCTATCCTCTTTTATCAGGATTCCTTCCTCTATGGGCTGCTCACCTCTGTCCTTCTATTAGCTGTTTTTAAAGATAGACTTGAGTTGTTCACATGGCAACTTCACTCTCTTAGTACCTCTAAAGGCAATCTTCTTTGTTTCACTCTCAAGCCTCACTATTTGAAGCTTCCCCAACCACTCTACTTGCATTCTTGGGTGTACAACTTGCACCATCAACTTGGAAACCATATGTTCCCAACTTCTCACCCATTTATTTCCTTTCTCTTGTCTCCTCTCTTTGAGGACTCTCCAATTCATTGTTACACTATCACACAATCTTGTACTTGCAACCTCTAACCTCTTGGGGTCTTCAATACACTTCTCTTCAATAAAACATTTTAGCTTTACTATCCATCTCATGATATCTTTAGGGCTCTCTATATACTTGAAAACAAATGGATATAGTGAGTGGACTTACCTTCTTCCACCACGACCTTTGTTGGTCTATTTTCTTTTTTTGGTTCTTCTCCTCTTGGCTCCACGAGCTTCTTTATCACAACTATCCTCCGTTCTTTACTTGCTAGTCCTCTCTCCAAGACATCAAACTTTGTTTGAATGGATATCAAATCTTCTCCATTGTTTCTAGTTCAGAAGCTTGTGGTTCTTGACCTCCTTCTTTCTGTTTCTAGAGTCTTCTACATGTCATTGCTACAAGTCTTTGTTCTCTACCCACCTATGCAAAATGGAGAAATCTTACCCCTTACTCTTACCCTCTACCCACTTTTCTCACAATGGAGGACATTTACTATTAACACCTGTTGGCGGGATTCTTCATTGGAGTTTCGAACATAAAAGCAAATTGTGGAAGCACATGATCATACCGTGGCATCCGACAACTACAAAATTCATTCACGATATCGATTGTGCTTTGCGACACCTCACAAAAAGAATAGAAATGGATAGTCACGGCAAAGAGAATGTCTATTGATGTTTTGAATGTAATGTTGTATTTAACCTTAATAGTAAAACGAGGGAAAATTATCTCGACTTGAGAATATATTTGGATGTATACATTTTGTATTCAATACTTGTGAATTAATACAAATTGAATTACACGTCATTATTTGTGTTATACATTGTTGGTGTTCTTTTCAGTATGTTTAACTTAGGAAATATATTAGATTAATGCATAGAGGATACTTCTCTTACGACATTGGTATCATCTGAAACATCTAACTATGAACTCATGACATAGCGTAGAGTTCATGTCAACATTTGGTGTTGAGACCAGGTTTCAGAGAAACTGATGCCCAGGGAAAAGTACCCCCTAGAGTTTTGGAAGTTGTCTATAAGAGAGATCAAACACCGGTGGGAAATGAGAATAAGAGAGATCAAACACCGGTGGGAAATGAGAAATGACAATATATTCAACATGAGGCAAAGTGAACAAAAATTGAAGTTGATCAAATTGAACACAAATTCTATTGATCCCATGACGAGGAGTTTTGGGTAATGTTTGCAGACTTATTGTGGCCTTGGATTTTGAGATTAACAGACAAAGCACAAGGCTCCAAATTACATATTAAGAAACCTATTCAGTGGACGAAGGAGAAATTAGAAAACTGTGAAGAAGTAGACGAATTGTGGATGCGAGCGGTAGACTATTGGTTTGAAATCACATTAGATTCATTTATAATACCTTGGGCAATATCACGGTGGATGAGCTTTGACACAAAGAAGACAAAATTCTTTGAAGCTCCAAGAGGAAGATTCATTGAAAAAGTGCCAACATTAATCCACATACTATTGATTGAAGGCAGTTTGATAAGCAACAATAAACAATTCCTATAGGGGACAAGCACCTAGGGGATGATGGAAGGCAAGAGGGAGGATCTGGGGTGAGATGACTGTAAAAAGATAAACGACATGATAGCTGGGGGATAAATAGAAGAACAGAGAATGGAAGGAATTAATAAAAGATTAGAGGACAGAGTAGTGACAAAAAGGAAATTAGATGAGGTAAGAGAAAAAAGAGAGACAAGGGAAGAATTAAAGAAAATAGAAAGTAGAAAGAAAGAAAAAAAAGTAGAAAGTAGAAATAAAGAAAGAAAGAGTAAAAGAAAGAAAATGGGGGAAAAAGAAGAAAAAGAAAAGTAAAAGAAAGAAAGTAGGGAAAAGAACAAAACTAGGTAGAAGCAAAGGAGAAAATTAGGACATACGAAGAAGTAGTAATGGGAAAAGTAGAAGAGCAAATGAGGTTAGAAGCATAAAAGAAACAATTAGATGCAAAGATGGAAAAACAGAAATTATAAAAAACAAAAGTTTAAAAAGAGAAAGACAAAAGCGACATCAAGTGGAGATGCCGTGGAAAGAAGGAAGGAGAAACAAAACCAAAAGGAGAAACTAGTGAAAAACAGCAATAATTAACACAAAATTTAAAACTAACATTGATAACGCCAAAACCGACAATAAGAATGGAAGGAGTATTGGAAATAGATAGAAAATGGAAGCAAGAAGCACATACTATGCACACAAACTTAGTTGAACAGACAAATGAATCAATAAAATCATTAGAATCTATGATAAAGATGTTAGAATAAAAAACGTAGGGAGAAATATTTGGAAGCGGAAGGCCAAAGAGAATCTTTACCAAGTATAAGAAGAATTAGTTGGACAAAAGAAGAGAAAGTATATACAACAGTGAAGAAGAAAATAGTGACATAAAAGAAAAAGAGGAAATGATAGAAGGAGAAGGGAGCAATATAGAGCGAAAAGAAGTAGATTTGGAAAAGTCAATTAAAAAAATAGTAGTAGTAGTTATTAAGAAAAATAAATGGGAAACAAGATTAGAAGAAAAAGAGCGGAATAAGAGGAGTAGACAATATAGATGAATAAAGATTAATTAATGATAATAGAGAAGATAAATATAGAGGGAAATGAAAATGAGAGTTGAGGAGATGTGTCCCCCCCCGAGGGGGAAGATATTGTTTGAGGAGATGAGCCCCTTGAACCAACCATCGTCTCCCATGCTGCTTCAAAAATTGAGAGAAAAACTGTTTGAAGAAGGTATACATATAGGAGAAGAATTAAGAGAAAGATATACAAAACACAAATTTGAAGAAGGAATAGTGAGTTTGAAGAAGTGTTAGAAAGAAATTACTTTGGGACATAATTGCCGCGAGATAAAGGTAGAAAGAAATTTGTAGGGAAACAACAATACCACCGAGAAAAAGAAAAAGGAAAAGAAACAGTAAATTCCAGAACAAAACAATACTAATATTAAACCAGTAAGCGGAAAGACAAGTTCTAATCAAGCTAAAATGGCTCAAAAGACTAAATTACCCATCTTTGATAAAGATACAAAAGACGTGGATGCACAACTATTTGTACTAGATGCATACTAGAGAATTCATAATATTATAAACGATCAAGTTAAACTGTTTGACTTTGTGGGAACATTAAAAGATGATACATCAAAATGGTATATGAAAATCAGCCCTACTCATAATAAGACATGGATGACATCAAAGACATGTTTAAAAGTGATTTTTATTATCTGAACACCCCCACAAAAAGTGCAAGTAAGATGAGATAATTGATGCAAGGAGACAAAAACCGTAAAAAAAATTGATAAAAGATTTAAAGAGGTAGCAAGGAAGTTAATAAAACCTTACAGAAAAGCAAAAAATTGAATAGTTTATATCCGAGTTGTTACCACAACTAAGAGCAGCTACTGATGGCAAATTTTTTTAAACATTTACTGGAGCATTATAAATGATGGATGAATTAGAAGCACAAACATGGAGGAGAGAGAATGATACAATGATGCAAACAAAGTTTGAGAAAATGGAGCAAGAACTAGCACAACTCAGATTGAGACAAGAAATACTAATGAAACCCAAAATAACAAATAACTCATCCACAAATTTAGCAACACGACTCAAGATTTGATGTACACCCTCAATCCAACAACGCTTAAAAATAGAAAGCCCATATGTTGAAAAGGTTCGAAGGACGACATTAGCTCAAGCCAACCCTATAGGGATGACACCCTCAATCAATAACCCATTGTAAAAGGGTATCAAGGTCATTAGGGAGCAATTATCAAGGATACCAAGGGGAAAAGTTTGAAGGAGGACAAAGCGGACAAGACAAAGGTCCCCTTGTTGCAAATGTGGAAAGGAGGACATGTGGCACGAAATTGCACTGTACAAGACCAAAATGAATGTGCTTTTTGCCATGAAAAAGGCACACATGATGTATATACTTGTCCCAAATCTGCCCAATTTTTCAACTCCCATGGCAAAAGACAAATGCTCTAAGTGAACTAAAGGAGCTCAACATTTAAAGAAGGTACCGCAAGAAGGGAAGAAAGAAGAAAAACAAAGAGAATAACTAGAAACTCCCAGACAAGATGGAATTATATTAGAAAAATTAAAGCAAAAGAAGTACTAAGAGACAACTAGAACAAGAAAATCACCAAGAACATAAACATGGACAAAACTGCAGACAACAACAAAGCTACTGTACCATCCTGGAGTGGTGTTGGAAAGACCCTGAACGGGACATCTTGGGGAGATATATCAAGTGATGAAAGTGATAAGAAAACTTACCCCAGTCCTTAAATCCACGATAGAATAGTAACACAACAAAAATGTAGTTGAAAAATATCAGTGGAAGGAAGAGGAGAAACAAACATATTTCAAGGAGGAAGAAATGATGGGGTTAAAGAAAATAGCAAAAATGATAAATGAGCAATCATTGTTAGAAAAACTGAAACAATTTTGTAAATATTGGAATAAACAAGAACGCACATACCGCGTGTAAAGAACAAAATAACAAAAAAGAAAAAGGAAAATACCTTCCGAACAATGATAACATGAAAAAACTCAGTGGTTTATTTAGATGTCAAGGTTGAAGGTCGCGAGTTTACAAAAGCAAAGCTAGATTTAGGAGCAGAGATGTGAATGTGATGTTAGAACGAACATGGGAAGCATTAGGCAAATTTAAATTACACCCAATAGACAATGACATAGCTATGGCAAATGACAACTTAAAATCACCAATTAGAGTGTTGAAAGGGGTAGAAGTGAATTTTATGGGAGTAGTAAAAAAAATGGATTTTGAGGCAATGGAATGTTTTCCTAAAAATCCTTCATATTCCATACTTCTAGCACTACGCGGGTTTGTGGACTGCAATGGGATTTGCAGTTGTGAAGATGAAGAGAACTTTTGAAGGGAATAGGATTATGGCCCATGTCCCATTAGAAATAGGTAGGAGTGCCCCTTGGATTGAAGAAGTATGGAAAAACAAGGATGACGAGGAAGATTTTGACGACCTCCAAGGAATTTATGCCATTGAAAAAGTACCCTGTTTTGATAGGGTTTTTGAGCCCAATGAAGGAGAAATTGAGTTAGAAAATGAATAACTTGAGTCTAATACCGAGGAGGATATAGAAGCATGGCTATACGGTACACTAGAAACAAGGGTTTGGAAAATATTGTACTTAAGAAGAATTGACCTGGAACACACCAATACTGCATCCCACGACAAAGAAATGAATGAAGAAGACTATTCCACCGAGGAAGATAAAACAATGTACCATTCAATCATAGATGAGGACGAAGACACGTTTTACGATACTACAAAAACATGGGACTATGCCATGAACATCATATGCAATGTCGTGGAAGGAGGAATAATTCATATTGCCGCAAAACAAATAACAAATACTGCAAGACATATATTGCACATTGTGGAATAAATGAATTATATTGTAGAACACATGAACTATACTGTGAAACAAGTCAATTATGGCACAAGCTGTATATTGCATAGCACGGAAACCAAACACACCACGAAACATGGAAATTTGCAATGTCCCTCTTTTTGGTCTAAGGGCCTTGGACATGCTTGTTGACAATTCTTCCACAGGGCAGATTGTCTCTTACCATTCGGAAAGTTCATGTCTCTGGCCAAGGAAGAAATAATACATTGGGTAGATGTAGACCAATTGAAATACTCATTTGCAAAGGCCTTGGCTACAATAGGATTTCCTTCGGACAAAGAAGGATTGATTTTACATAGCTTTGGAAAAGTTCAAAGGATCGTTGCAAAATTTTGAAGGGACACTCAAGAAATCCGAAGGGTATGTTATCCTTCGGAAAACGTTCTCTGCAGGAAATCTGAAGGAATGAGCTTTGCAATAAGTCCGCAGGAAATTAGCCAAGAATAAAGACCGAGGAGCTGGAAAATCCGAGAGAGGAGAAATCGGGAAAACATAAAGTCCGAAGGAATAAGGACACCTACGAAAAACGGGTGCCCTACAAAAAGCCCGGGTGCCCTACAATTTTTTCGAAAAGCCACAGAGGAAGGACAAAATCCCTTGTGGAGGGCACTTGGCCGGTGACAGGACCTTTCCAACTTTCCTGAAGGGCACAGAGGAAGGACAAGCCCTTGTGGAGGGCACTTGGTCGGTGGCAAGACCTTTGCAATTTTTTCGAAGGGCATTCTGCTGGTGGTCAGACAAAGACAAAGGACTAATTCCTTCGGACAAAAAGTCCGAAGAAATTCGGGACAAAGAAAAACCCGTGGAAAATACACAAAGGCAAAAAGAGCAAACATAATTGACGGATATCCTTCGGACAAAAAGTCTGAAGGAATTCCTTCGGACTTTTTGTCCAAAAGATTAATTCGGAAAAGTGAGAAGCAAAAAAGTCCGCAGAAATTCAAAGGATTAAGCCGCAGAAAAATTGGCCAAACAAAAGTCCGCATAAATTCAGAGGACACAAAGCCCGTGGGGAAAAGTCCGAGAAAATCAAAGGGAGATAAGATCAGGGGACAAAACATAATTCCAAAGCAAAAAGTCCACAGAAAACCAAGAGGAAGCCAAAAAGTCCAAAAGAAATGGATATCCTTCGAACAAATTGTCCGAAGGATTCCTTCAGAAAGCTTGGTCAAAGAAAGGGAAGTCCGAGGGCAGAGAGACAAAAGCGAAGTCCGAAAAGAATGAACACGAAGGGAAAATGACTGAGCAAGTCGCCCAATGGATTATCCGAAGAAATAAAACAAAAGGGAGAGGTCCGAGATAATAAAGATCCGAAGAGAATGAACATTAGGCCGAATGAATAAGTAAGAAGGGAAAGTCCGTGGAAAGACAAATATAATAAAGGTCAAGAAGAAGAATTCTAGATTTAGCCAAGAGAAATCACAGACAGTTGGGCCGAGAGAAACCCATGCACAAACAAAAGACAGAGTCAATGTGGAATTCCATGCAAGCAAAAGCTAATTACGGTTGACTAGTCAAGGCTTCAGTTGACTGGTTGTTGAAGTCAAGTTTATTTTCAAATGTTCCAACTCAGCCTTTCAAACGTTCCAACTCGGCTTCCAACGGATCAAGTCAAAGTTCTAAAATTGACATTGGCGTTGGATTTCATGCATGCTATTGTCATCTCATACTTCCAAACGTTCCAGCAGCTCATGAAGAAGCTAAAATTGACATTGGCATGGATTTCCATGCAAAGAGAGGTGGGCGTTTCAATACAACTAGCCATCCACTTCCTCTAACGCCAGGGAGCTTCATGCAAAGACAAGTCCACTTCCTCTAGCGCCAAGGAGCTTCATGCAAAGACAAAGGGAAAATATATTTTATTGACAGACAAAGTTGGTCTTGAGTTAATCTAAGTTGATCTTCTTCTTCTATTTTTCAACGCCAATCTTTTGGCTTTTGTAATTCTCTATATTAATGTCTTTTCAGCCTTAGATTTTTATGATCCCTCTCTTGGCAAGACCAGACTTTGCCATTGGTGAGTTGTGTAACCTCTTCAATCAATAGAAGGACTGTACTTTCAGATTTTAAGTGCTGGCATAGTGTATATTTATTCAACAATTTGCATATGTGGTAGATTTCTCTCCCTTTCCAAATTCTGATTCATACCTAGTTGCTAACATATCACATTGTGCAGGTCATGTACAGTGTTCTTTATGTCTTTTGCTGAAGCTGTAAGTGGATGTTAGGTGGCTGCAAAGTGTCTTGTATCAGACTTCTCTCCATCGTTTTCCTTCATGTTTCGGTCATTGGATCGAACCTTCTCATGAAATATTTATGCATAGTGATCAATTGAAATGAAAGGTCTTCCTTTTCCCTTGTTTGATTCAGTGTTCAGGGGTTCCAAGTAGAGTGGATCAACGTTTTGGTGTATCACCATTATTAGGTAGGATTTTCCTTTCAAGTTTCTCTCCCTTTTCCATGGTAGATTCGCAGCATAGAGTAGAGATTCATTGATACATCTTACAGGAACCAGCGTTCTCTGGAGGTTCTTCTCCCCATTGAGGCACCCACCCTCGTGAGAAGATCCCATTGTTTCAACCGGATAGAGGATTGGCCATTTCATGCACGTCTTCGATTTAGGGTGCAACTCCAGGTTGACAACAATGCCTCCTGGCCTATTTTTTGGTGTTCCCCTAGGCTAAGGGAAAGAGAGAGAAAAATGAAGCACATACTACTCTCTTTGAAAGGTAAAGGTGAAGGGGTCACGTAAGTTCTATTTTTGCATTGAGGAGGGCCCTTTTGTGACTTAAAGGACATAAAGTAACTTTAAGTGGGTTTTTAAAAGCTAACCGACCTTTATGTACTCAACTCTATCGTCATAGCTTAAAAGGATGAGTATATAAAGGGAATTTCGAATTCATTGGAAGGGTATGAATGTTTTGATAATGAATCTTATAACTAAGCATGTAATGCTTGGTAATGGGGCTTGAAGACGGAAACCTTCAAGACTCAAAAGGGTTGAAGACGAAAGCCTTCAATCTTGAATTGGCAGCACTATTTTAGGTGTTGTACTTGTGCTTAAAATTCTGATTTTGCATTGATAAGCCCTCTCCATGGGCAGCGAACCACTTGGGCAAGTTGACAAGGGTTTGGAAGTCTATTAGTGGTGGTTTGGAGGTCATCCTTTGGGTGGCGAATTGCATGGAGGTTTGAAGACCTCTCTTTGAGGGATGCTCTACAAGGAAACCCTCTCCTAGGGTTTGGTTATTAATTCTGATTTGTTCTAATAAGTTGGGCGATTGGGTTTGGAAGGATTGTAAGGCCTTTTGAGTGCCCAAAGTATGCCCTAATTTGATAATAATAATTCTGAAATTATTATTATATTTTTCTAATATTTATCACAGTGATTTGAGGTCATTTTGATGCTAACTGTTGTACATTTAATTTTGAGTTTTGTAAGCATTTCCAGATTTTCATCTAGGGCATTGACTACATACTTTCAGGGTTTGGACTCAATTTCGGATGACTTCCACCTAACAGAAAATTCTAATTTGTATTTCATTTGGAAGCGTATATTTTTTAGCTTCGATTTGAGCTATTATTCAGTTGGAGATCTTCCGTTTTGGAGATATTGAATTTTTTCATATTCAGCAAATTCTGGAAAAAACTAATTATTTTTAATTTTGAATTTCATTTCTTTTATGAAATCTGATTGGGAGAATTATTTGCAAAAATCTGAAAGTGGTTTCATGCACTTTGGTTGGATCAAAGTCATTTTATGATAAAAAACCCTAGGTGCTAAGTTTAGGGCAGCAAACATATTTTTTTGCATTCATTTCCAGAATTATGGCATTGATTTTCAGATTTCTTCTTGGGCTGAATATTGTGCATTTTCAAAATTAATTATTTGGATTAGTGGAAAACCCTTGTTTTGGTCATTTGTTCCAATTTGGGGACATTACACGATACCACGACAAGAGGAGACATTGCCACAAAAATAAGTACTCAATATACCATAGACCAAGCAAGCTATCTTGCGTGTCAAGAAGAAAGGAAAGCTACCAAGTAAAAACAAAAATATATTATAACAATTGGAAAAGTAAGGCAGCAATCCATAGTAACATTACCAAAAAATATTGCCGTAAATAAACAAGATGAAAAGAAAGCAAAATTATTTCAGAGAAAAATATGAAATACAACTACAATAGAAACCCCACATAATCCAATCAAAAGGGAATTTCGTTTGGGTAAGGGGGCATCACACAATAACTTACCCAAATTCTCAGAACTGGCGATGCCAAAGTATATTTGGCACAAATGGAGAAAGTATTCCCTAATGAAAGAGCATGCATGGAAGCTCTAGATGATACATTAGTTAATAATGCCACAAGATGGTGGGCAACACATAAGTCATATATTTAGAATTGGACCACCCTTGTCATTCTCATTGAGACGCGGTATATTAAAAAAGAAGGGAAGTTCAAGGCTCTTATTGAATATGTGGGAAAAGGAAGTTCGCGTCAACATATCAATAGTTGTGAAGAATATTGGAGAAACTAACCCCAAACTCTGGGTGCAATACTTCTATTGGACCTTAGGACATATCGTAGGCATGGTATATGCACCAAGAAATGCAAGGAGAGATCAAGAATCTGGATTAGATCCTTCTAGTCTTTTGCTGCACATTTAACTTTTGGGATTCACATAAAAGAGTATGCCACACTTTGAAAAAAAACTAATATTTTCTAGTATTCTCTAATGAAGATGCAATAACCCGATTTGGAAACCATGAAACAATAGAGAAAAGCAAGAATAAAAAAGCCATAGAAACTCTGGATTGAATATATATGGGAAAACATCCAACAATAGAAGAGATAGAACATCAAAAATTCATGCAAGTCCTCGATAAGGTATATCAAAATATCCCAGCAAGATGCTATAAAACAAAATAACAAGACCTTGAACAAGAAAAAGATAACAATTCAAGGAATATACGTTATAATGCCCAATAGGGGGAAAGAGAATTGATTGAAATTGATGAATATAAGACCCAATATTTCTATCGACCATTAAAAGTTTTCCAAGAAAATATAGCTCATGAAGGAGACTTCAAATCTGCTAAAGTTGGGGATTACTAGGAAGAATCTACAGTCTTGAAAATAGTGGAATTGCTAAAAGAATATGAAGATCCTTTCCAAAGAATTTTAACAAACTTCGCAGCATAACCCTAAGTTAGGAACTATGAAAAATCAGTTAAAACTAGAAGCCAAACTGATAAGGAAGAGACCCTATCGATTAAACCCTAATATGAAGATCAAAGTCGAGACTGAAATTGATAAAATGTTAGGCACAGGTATCATAGAGCCGATAGATGATGTGGAATGGATTAACCCGATGGTAGTACAAAATAAAAAGACACGTGAAATAATAATGTGTAGATTTCAGAGAGTTAAATAAAACATGTAGCCATTATCCCTTTACCACACCATTCACAAAAGAAGTTTTAAAAAATATCGTAGGGAGAGGTGTATTCTTTCACAGACGGATTCTTAGGATATCACTAGGTTCAAATTAACGAAGAGGATAGACCAAAAATAACATTCACTACAGAATGGGGTTCGTTCATGTACACGGTAATGCCATTTGGTCTTAAGAGTGCCCCAGTGGGTTTTAATCGCATGGTCAATGCTTTTAAAGATTTTATATATGACTTTCTGGAAGTATACTTAAGACGATTGGATTGTTTATGGATTGGTAAAAGACCAAGCATTGAGGCTAATGTTTCAACGATGCCGCATGCTACAGATTGGTTAAATATAAAGAAGTGTATTTTTTACGCCTTTCAGAACATTGCTGGGTCATATAATTTGCAAGGACGGACTGATGATTGATCCTCTCAAAATAGCTATAATTGTAAATTTGCTGGCACCCAAAACACAAAAAGAGGTCCGCACATTGTTAAGATATATAGGATACCATTGGAAATTTATAAGAGGTTATGTCGCGATCAGTGGACCTATAGAACTATTGAAGAAAAAGAATAATAAATCAATTGATTGGAGTAAAGAATGGCAAGAAGGATTTGAAATAATAAAAACAAAAATTCTGAATGCCCCAATACTAATATTTCCAGATTGGAAGGTTTCCTTCCATGTACATGTTGATGTCTCGGGGTTAGCAATAGGTGTGGTATTGGCATAATCGCGGGACAATATAGAAAATATTAAAAACAAAAATTCTGAATGCCCCAATACTAATATTCCCAGATTGGAAGGTTTCCTTCCATGTACTTGTTGATGTCTTCGGGATATCAATAGGTGCGGTATTGGCATAATCGCGGGACAATATAGATCATCCAATATCTCTTGCAAACAGCAAACTAGCCAAAGCAAAACATAATTATTCAACTATAGAAAGGGAAGCATTGGCGATGGTGTTTGCACTCCAAAAGTTCAGGCACTATCTCCTTGAAAATCTATTTGTATTTTACAGTGATTATGAGCTGCTAAGATATATTTTGAACATACCAATACTGAAAGGCTGAATATGTAGATGGTTGATGCTATTTCAAGAATTTGATTTCACTACAATTGTCAAACTAGGAAAACTGAACAATGGTCCAAATTATTTATCCCGAATAACAAATGGAGAAGATCGAGGATTGATTGATGATGAATTCCCAGGTGCCTATCTGTTTAGAGTCGAAACAATTCCCAAAGACATGGAGACCATTACCCAATTTTTGCCAACAGGGGCATTCCCAGAAGAATATTCAAAAATGGATAAAAAGAGGTTGATCATTTCGGTATTCCCCTTCACACTAGTTGATGGTGCTTTATACAAAAAGGGGCATGATGAAATCCTAAGATGGATAGTATTGCAACATACTCAAGGAAGTGCATTAAAGAATTGCTGGCTGGTATAATGGCGGAGAAGGAACCGCGAGAAAAGTACTTTTGGCGGGATTATGGTGCTCTACTCTATTAAAAAACTCCCACCTTTATGCATAGTAATGTGATATATGTGAGAGAGTGGGAAAGCCAAATTCAAGGGATGAAATGCCTCTGAGACTGGTACTTGTTTTATCACCATTTGAAAAATGGTCTATTGATTTCTTGGACCAATTAAGCCAACAACAAGATCTCAAACACGGTTTATTATCACAAGAACAAAGTATTTGACACGATGAGCTGAGGCGATACCCACAAAAGATGCCACCGCAAAAACAACAACAAAATTCATATATGAAAATATCATTACGTGGTTTGGATGTCCACTAAGCATTACCAATGATTAGGGGAAACACTTTGTGAATTCAACAATTGCAGAACTTCTTAGACACTTTTTGATCAATCACAATAAAACTACCCCTTACCATTTGTAGGCTCATGGCATAGTCGAAGCCTTTAATAAAGTTTTTGAAAAAGTACTAACAAAAACATGTATTCTAAATGTCGTGGATTAGGACTTGAAAACATCCGCGGTACTCTGGGTATATCGCACAACCTACAAACAACTAACCAAATACTATCCATTCCAATTAGTCTATGGGTTAAAAGTTGTAGTGCCGATGGAGTTCATTGTACCAAGTTTGAGATTGGCAATGGCATTCAGAATCAACGTAGACCATTCACTCCATAGACGACTAATTCAACTAGAACAACTAGATGAGAAAAGGTTTATAGCCGTGTATAACTAGACACAAGAGGAGACGCCAAAAAACCTAGCATGACAAAAACTACAAATATAAGGAATTCCATGAGAGAGACTGTATTTCTATATGATAGCAAATATAAGAAATCAAGAAAGTTGAAAATCTGATGGTCAGGACCTTACATAATTACAAAAATTCTATCAACTAGTGCAGTCAAGATTAAAACATTAGCATGAATTGAGCGACAAGGGTTTGGCAACGGAGTCTGCCTAAAATTATATAATACCACATAACAAGAAGCAATACTACAGACAAAAGACAAAGTCGTGCAAAGGTTTAAAAAAAAGAAAGAAAAGTCCCAAGTTGAAAATTGGCAAATGACGGCCTGTGGAGAGAAAAAAGAAAAGAAAATCCTAAGTTGAAAACTGGTAAATGACATCTTAAGGTTAGACAAACTAAACATAATGATAAACTACAATGAAGAGGCATGGCATTGGTCTTGTAAATCCCATCAGGTGAGTCAAGCCAGGACAAACGAGTCGAGCAAGGATGCCACAACATCCTCTCCCTAACATCTAAGACAACGGGTTGGTTGAACATGCTACAAATCCCTAGGTACAAAGGGCAATGATGGATGAAATCAAAAAGATCTTTTAAAAGATAAGAAAGAGAAATAATAAAGGCAAAGATTGAGGTGGTCAAAGAACATAACCTCAAAACTTAATGACATTAAAAGCAAAATGGACATTGACAAGATAAAATGTACACGCCAGCTAAGCAAACCATTGGAAAACACAATTTACAAGAAATACAACAAGATTATGAGTGACATCCGCATTTAATGCTAGAAACAAAGGGCGATTGAACATAGTGTTATAAATACTGACCATCACTCAACTAGGTTTACAAGCAAACTTCTAGCACATCGAGACTGTCAAAATCACTTCGTAGCATAAGCAATTATCAACAGTCCAAGCAGAGAGAGTAACAATCAAAGCCCCACAGATTGTTAATCAAAAGGAGCTATTGATTCCAAAAGCTAAGCATGTTCCAGTGAAAGCCTTCAGAGCAGACCCTCAATTATCTTTTTCGTTCATCCCATACAAATTAGGGCACTTAGAGGATACATTCCGTTATATCCATGTGAATATTGCAGAAATTGATCACACAAGGATGAACACAGATAATGCTAAGCTCATTCAACAATTTCTAGAGACTAATCAACGGGAGTGGATTACCAAGGACAACTCCATTCCATGGATAAAATTGGATGTATGGGTTAAATTCCTATTTTTTATCTATGCAACAACGTAATCAAAATCCTACTCAACTGCCTCCATAATGGTATCTAGTTCGTGGAGCAACCACACAACATCACTACAATATATTTTTAACGAGTAATGGGGTTGATGAATGAAGGACACAACATCCACAAGTATGATAAGAAGGGATCTGCTAAAGGGAAGGATGTCACCCAATGCTTAGGGCTGTACAAAATAAAAGAGGAATCACCATAGCAACGATTAAAAATCCAGCATCTCGATACACAGTCAAGTCGGTAGCGTGGAAGATATATTTCACTAACAAAGGATGCCACAAGCTCAAAAAGTGTAATGGTTGCATTTGATATGATCTCTCTGAGGATTAAGTACAATCTCTGCCAAGGGCTACTAGATCATTTGAACGCCATCGTCGAGAAGATTAAATGAGGTAAACATGATTTTTGCTATAGCTCTTTGCTCATATGTTTAATCATGAATTATACCAATACACTCTCGAGCGTGGAGGGACAAGTTCAATAGGCCCCAAAAAAATCCATAGTGGAGCAAGTCAAACTACACATGGATGCCAACCCACCACAAGACCAAATTCTAGCCCTACTAGCATGGGGAGACAACCTCAACAAAAAATTAACCCCCAATTTCCTATTTCCCAAGAATTTTTCGAGAAACACTCCAACAAATTCTTTTTTGGAGTCAATACTGACTTCATTTATGTCCGTTCTTTTGAGATGCGTTCCAATGTTGTTCCCCCATTTCCATATGAAGTCTCGGATGAACACATTGAGCAAGTTATCTCAATCATCCTTTTATTACCCAAAGCCTTCGGGAAGCCCAACCCACCCAATATTAATGCAACCCCAGAAGAACTTCTAGTAGAAACATAGGGCCAACCATAGGGTGGCATCCAAATCTAAGAAGAAGAGGATGTAGCAACACAATCCACAACGTTCGACCCAAATGTTCCAAGTTTGGGGATTCATACCACTCCATTCAAATTTGAGGTATGGCCCTCAAAAACACGAGAAGTACTTGCCGTAGAGCAAATACAAGACATTCAATCACCACCAAAAGATACAAGGCCAATAGACAACTGATTGGTACAGTTGAATGACACAAAAAGGGAACAAATACATCGAGAAGAGAAATTAGTAGAGTTGTCGTCTTAGAAAAAACAGACAAAAAGGGAAAAAAATATGCTTCAATATTTGTAAATTGGCTCCAACCAAGAAAGATGCATTACTCATTGTATCTGATACCGAGACATAAGAAGAGGAAGAACCGTGGGATCAAACATGAATCGTGGAGGGTCTGGCCACAAAAGAAGATATGACAGAAGAAGAAGAGCCCCAAAAGGAAACATAAAAAGAAATTGAAATAACAACCCCAGAGATAGGCTCCTAAATAGCATTGGCCAAGGCACAATAGGAAGCAGCCGTGGGAATCGCAGAAGTAAAATGACTCCAGGTATAGCAAACATGACAAGCTGAGGATAAACGACAAAAAACAAGAGCAGGAAGAAAAAGAAAAAGAAAGAAAAATAAAGGAAGAAGAAAGGGAGAAACAAGCAAAATTGTAACAAGAGAGAAAGGAACAAGAGGGAAAACTGACAAAAGAAAAACTAGAAAAAGAAAAAAATGAAAAAGAAAGACTAGAAAAAGAGAAGAGAAAAAGAAAAAGTAGAAAAGGAGAAGTTAGAAAAAGAGAAATTAGAAAAAACAAAAGCCGAACCAGAAAAGGCAGCGGCGATAGAAGTCGCCTAGAAAACAAAAGTAGAAAAGAAGGTGGTGGCAGAGGAAGCCACACAAAAAACACAAACAGAGAAGGCGGAAAAAGAAGCTGCAAACAAGTAGAACAAGAAAGACAAAAGGTAGCAGTAGATGCCGCCACAAAAGCAGAGGAAGAGAAAAGAAAAAAAAAATGGCAACAGTAGCCATTGAACAGGAAAAACAATAGCAAGACCTTTCCGAAGCTGCAAAACAGGGGGCATCCCAACTCACCCCACCACCCATCCCCCCACACAAACTTACCACACCATTCACTTTCCAATCTATTGTAACCTCCTAAATCCTTACTCCACAAGACTCCACCCAAATCAAAGCCATTTTAGCTAAATGACAGAAGATCAACACTATTCAATTGGTTTCAACAATGTTGGAATCCATCTTCACAAACTATCTCTCATTCAGAAGCAACACTTGGGTATTGTCTTTCAGGAGAGTGCAAATAATGATTGGATGCAACGATGCGTAATTCTAGAAGAAGCTATTCAGATGGTGATAAAGAGCATCCCTAAGGCGCAGCCATAGTATGAAATCGATCGAAAATGACCGTTGGAACAATTCCTAGAGAAGACAATCCAAAATATAAGCAAACACCAAGCACTCTCAGAGACTGAAAAGCAGACAATAAGAAAACGCAGTAGAAGAATTCAATTTTGAACAACGCACAATTCCATTGGCGGAGAACTCCCAACATTGGCATACAGTCAAAACAAATATTGTTTCTCTTCGGAAAGCAATTGCAAATGCCGCTACTTATTTGCATTTACTTTAGGATGGCCGGTGGCAACACAAGCAGAAAAAAACTTTGGATGCTTTGGAGGACGAATTGAGTCAAGCCGATGCACAATATGACATTACTCAGGACCTTATTTGAGCAAAAAAATGGTTGTTAGATTTGGGGGAGTAGTTCCGTGCCAAACAACAACGGTCCCACATCATCAACAATCTCAAGGAATTTGGAGAGCTAATCAATACATTTGTAAAGCAATTAGAACAGGTAACCACAGAGATGGAGACGTTTGATAATCCAATCGACAGTCAACTCCCACCAAACAACATCATCGAACTAGTCTGCGAGAATATTTTGTTAGAGCAAAAAGCACAATGGGCCAATGGATATATCACAAAGTGGAAATCTTTTGAAGTTAAGTTACTCACAAAGCACTGACAGTTTTTGCATCTAGGTACCAATACATAAGATTTGTAGGATTCTCCATTGTTGGTTGTCTTGAGGACAAGACAAGGTCTGAGTCTGAGGATGATGTTGGCAGGATTCTTCATTGGAGTTTTGAAAATAAAATCAAACCGCGGAAGCACGTGATCATATCGCGGCATCTGACAACTACAAACATCATTCGTGGTATCAATTGTACTTCACAACACTTCACAGAAAGAACATAAATGGACAGCCATGACTAAGAGATGTGTTTATTGATGGTTTGAATGTAATATTGTGTTTAACCTTAATAGTAAAATGAGGGAAAGATATCCCAGCTTGAGAATATATTTTAATGTATGCTTTTTGTATTCAATACTTATGAATTAATACAAATTGAGTTATGCGTCATTCTCTGTGCTATATATTGTCAGTGTTCTTTTCAGTATGTTAAACTTAGGAAATATATTAGATTAATGCATAGAGGATACTTCTCTTTCAACATTGGTATCATCTGAAACATTAAACTATGAACTCACGACATAGCGTAGAGTTCATGTCAACAAAACCTTTCACCCAACACTCTTTGTTGGAAGGTGTCTTCACACTCTCAACAATGATGCATGATTCTCTGTCACAAGCTGCAATTAACTCAACAAGAGCCTCACACACTCAATCTAGCAAATGAACAACCTTGCACTAATACCAGTTGCTGTAGTCACAGTTAGGGGGTTCAATGAAGAACAACCTTAGACTATGTAACCTATGATTTTGACACTCACAAATCGACAAATACACAGTCCTTGTGCGAAATGGAAAACAACAAACTTAGCTTTATTGTTTTCATCAAAGAGATTACAAAACACACACCCACAACATACTTCCAGTTTAATTACAGACTAGAAAACATGCAGCGTTACAATATCAGTCTATTAATGGATGTATATCACTTGTACAACTTTACTCAAACATGCACACTCTTCAACAAGTCTATGCTTGCTGTTTTCTGATTGCTTGGGGAGTAACTCTATACAAACTTCTAGCTGTTGAACCAACTCCTGTTCCTTAGCCAACTCTCTTAGCTAGCTGAGTTGAACCATCACTCTAATGGAACTCATTTTCTTATCAAGGTGTTGCTCAAAAACTGTTATGGATGTCAAAACGCATTAACTTCCATTTGTGAGTTGTTTCATTTTTCCATTGTGACTTTTGGCTTCCATAAGTTATGAGACACATCTGACAGGTGCATGAAACCCTAAAAAGTGTGATGTCATACCATGAGCCTTGGATACGACATTGGGCATGCCGCATTTTGGCTTGAAATATCCATGTGGTTGTCTCAAGGTTTAAAGATCTCTGTGTAGAACAATAATTGTGCTCCATGTTCTGAAGTTATGAGATGAGGCACTTCTTGAGGCTATCTAGAATATGTATACAGGGCACGAGATGGTGTAGTGCAGCCTAGTGTATTTTGGGATTTCTGGAAAGCCATAATGGTACACCTTGTTCTGTTTTGACAAATGATCGTCTAAGGCTGTCTAGATTTTGCATGCATACCACGAGATGCTGTGGTACAAACTAGCATTTTTTTGGAATTTCATGTAAAATTGTAATGGTGCACCTTGTTCTGAATTGACAGATGATCCTCCGAGGCTGTCTAGATGTTGCATACATACCACGAGATGTGACGGTGTACTATAGCACATTTTAGAGTTCCACGTTGAATTACAAATTCACAACAAGTTTTAAGGTGTTGCGCTGCATGTTGAGGCTGTTTAGATGTTCTTGGAGATACCTCGTCTGGGGTGATTCTACAGTGCCATAGTCAATTTAAACATCAATGGCCTACAAACACTGCTTATTGCTACCTAACACTAGTACTGTTTTTGGTTGATGCAAGATTGCTTGTGAACCCAAATGCTCCTACATCAACCACTCTATAATTCTCGAATGCAACTATGCTATGGTTGGGAATTCCTACTGGATTTTGGTAGTTACTTCAGTCACAAAAATTAATGGAAAAAATTGGAATTTGATGATTGGCATGGTCACCATAAAATTTCTATGGTTTGATTTTTTTTCTGATTTTGGCCAAAACCCTACAAATTGTTAAAATTTGGCAAACAAAAATTAAAAAAATTGTTGAAATGTTGTTTAAAATAACATTTTTTAATTTTCGGGTCAGTTAGAGTTAGGCCTTTGAATTTCTATATTATGTGGGTTAACCCTTCTATTATGTACAATTGCAAAGAGCCGTTGAGAACCTACAAAGAGTTGTCCAGAGTTGTCAAAGACCTTGCAAAGTGTTAGTGCATGTACAAAGGTGGCTCCACAGATAAGATCTGCGTTAGAGAAAAACTTAGCCCATTCTCTGGTAAGAAAGTAGAAATTAACAAAAAAAAAAGAAGAGAATTCAAGCATAAATGTCTAGGGTCACTAGACCTTTTATGTCTTCCTCTTCAAATATGCCTAATGCTGCACCAGGTGGATTAGAGAGCAGAACATTAAACAACTTTGGAAACCGGTAGAGAAATAACATGTGGATGATGCATTGGCCGATTTGTTTTATTCAAGGGCCATTCCGTTCAATGTAGCTAGGATTCCACTTTTTAAGAATGTAGTTAAGAGAGATGCCAAGCTTGGAAAAGGGCCCACATGCCCTACTTCAGTGGATTTCAGGACAATTTCTTTGAACAAGCCCAAAGAAAGAGTGATTGAGAATTTGGTAGTGGTAAAAGCTTCTTGGAATGCATTAGTTTGCACCATATTGAACGATGGATGGTTATACATGTGTCATCATTGATCAATGTTTGGGTGGCTTGCACTCTAGGAGTAGTGTTCTTGAAGGTGATTGAAGCCATGAATCAGAAGAAGACCTTTGAACATATTTTCAAAATCTTAGAGGAAGCTGTTGCAAAATTCAATTTGTCGAAATAATTGCATTATTTTCCCGCCAAATTTGAATTATATACCATTGCTAATTTGTAATGGGGGAAGGGATTAATTAAAGGAAAAATTCCCTAGGATTAATCCCTCCTTTTATTTATGAGTGGGTGGGCTAAAGTTGGCCCCTTTTAATTTAAAAGGGATAACTCCACGATTAAAGCTAAAATATTTAATTTAAAACAAAGGTGGAGTATTAAAGCTTTTAAAAACTATTACCCTTATAAAATAGAAAGCCACGGGCATGCATGGAGGAGATTTAAAAGCATTTTATTTTATTCAATGGGAGAGCCATAAGCTTTTAAGCTTATAATTAAAAGGCATAGGTGGGCATAAAAGGTGGAGATGCTTTATTAAAAGCTTGAAGCTTTTAAATATTGAAATGGAGTAAATCATAGGAGGTGGAAAATATTAAAGGCTTTTGCCTTATTTTACTCCACTCATTTGAATTCACGGGAGTATTCCCAAGTAGATAAATGGTGGAAATAATGGGCAGTTTTTGCATTAAATGGTGGTTACACTTTAAGGCATGCAATTGCACAACCAAAGCCCATTACTCCTCTTCCATTTTGGTATTAAATAGAGAGAGAGTCTATCGAGTTTTGGGTTCTCCTCTCACTCCATGGATTTATTCCAGCTCTCCTTGGGAGCTCCATTGTGATGTTTTTGCCTCAACAATTTCTTGGATTCAATGTTTGTTCATTTCCAACAACTCTATATGCAATTGTGCGATAGTTCAATACTCTATGAATTTTTTTTTGCTTTGTTTTGCCCTTGGTCTACGCTTATGTGAGTTTTTGCCTCTTGAGAATCAATTCTGGAATGTTTTATTTGAATTTGCAACAGTGGTTTTGTGCATGTATTCTTTTGGGTGGGTGGAGGAAACAACTATTATGGCACATCACCCTCCCTTTTGTTTGCTGTTTTTAGCTTTTTTCTCTCCTTTTCCACCTACAACATGTTTAGATTAGCGATAGAGTAGGAGGAGCCGACCTCTCAATTCCAGAGGTTGTTTCACTGCCATGTCCCATGCGGTGAAACTTCCCATTGTTATGCTCATGCAAGGAGTGTTGCTTATGTGATACACATTTGAACATCAACAAAAGCCATTCTTGAAGTGGGTGCAAAGAATGTTGTTCATACTGTCCTTGATATTGCCACAAATTGTGTGGGAGCTAAGAAGCTAATCATGGAGAAGCATCCATAAATATTTTGGAGCCCATGTGCGACACATTGCCTTGATTTGCTACTTTACAACTTGGTTAAATTTCCATGGGTGCATGAACCAATTCATAGAGGGATAGCAATTGCAAATTTTATCAGAAACTACCACTCACATTGAACATTTACAAGCAGCACACATTTAGAGAGTTGTCGAGACATCGTAAAGCAAGATTTGCCTCATTTTATATCACTTGGTAAAGAATGGTTGAAGAGAAAGCAACTCTAAGGTTATTTATTTGTTCCAATGAGTGGAAAAATTCAGTTCTTTATAAAGGTTCTTAAGGAAAGAACATAGAGCAAATAATTGTAAACAACAATTTTTGGAAAAGTGCAACAAAGGTTTTAAAAGTGTGTGGATTGATTGTTGAAGTGCTTCGAATGGTTGATGGCGATAGGCCTTGTCTCGATATGCTTTATGAAAGCATAGACCGTTGCAAGGAAACCATTAAAAAAATATTCAATTATGTGGAAGATGACTACATTGAGATATGGGATTCAATTGATTCAAGATTGAAAATGACGCACAACCCTTTGCATGCATCAACTTGCTATTTGGAGCCTAAACTATTCCATAAAGACAAGGAAGGTGATAACGAAGTAATGAGTGGGCTTTATGAAGTCATTGGGAGGTTTGAACTAGATCTTTCAGTTGCAAGTATAATTAGGGATCAATATTTGAAATACGGGGCCAAAGAAGGGATGTTTGGAATACCTACAACCAGGGATGATATGTCATGTCTCAATGTTGTTGGACAAAGATGGTGGCGTTCCCATGGAGTAAATACTTATGAACTACAATGTTTTGCTATTAAAATATTGAGTCAGTGAGAAAGTTCATCAACTTGTGAAAGGAATTGGAGTCGTGTTAACCATATTCAATCAAATAAATAGAACAAGTTGTTGTCTAGGAGACTGGGAGATTTTGTTTATATTTGTAGCAATTTGCAATTGTGTGTGAATAATGTGACAAAAGACTCATCTACCACATCTTCCCAACTCCAACTCATTTTAGAAGACATACCAAATCCTTCCAACTTAGTTTCACAAGATGAATTCAATGGTGAATCTAGCGATGATGGTATTGAGCTACGTTGCCAGGAAATGGAAATAGAAACATAAATGAGTTTGAAATGCTGAAACACAGATTTTCAAAAACCCTTGGTTTGGAAACGTCATGCAAAGGTCCGTACATTATTATGTAAAAAAAACTATAAAAATATATAAAAACAATTCGTAATACTCATTTTTAGTCCAAAAAATATAAAACACTTAAAAATTATAGTATTCATGAAAGTTGAAAACATTCAACATGCTTAAAATTTCACATGTTCATGAATCATGTGTCAAATCATGTGTTATAGCCTAGGTTCAAACTTTAAAGACAAAATGTACATTCAAATGATTATAATCTAGAATCTAGAATAAATCATCTAGATTGTCTTCAAAATCATGAATGCCACTCCCATTAGCTCCACTCCCACTAGCTCCACTCTCCACCCCTTGTGTAGAACTCCCTTGATTGTCATTCTTAACACCAAGTAATGCAAGTTAGGCAAGAGTAGCTGGGGAAGCATCCAAGTCAGTAGTCTTTGGATGAATATCACAAATTTTGTTAGGCCCTCTAGTATAGTCCTCATACTTGTGTGACATGAGGTTCATATTGGAATGCACAAATGCCTAATCCTCGGTCATCTTGGATGCCAACTTGTTTCGTTTAACTGAATGGATATAGGCATATATATTCCAATTTTGCGTTGATGAACTACTAGCCCCCTGTTACAAAAAAAGGTTGTTGAAAATTTCAAATTAGTAACAATTTACAATTTTTTTAAATATATATTAATAACTTAATAGTTTTTTTGATTTAATTCTTTACATGTGAGAGAATTTTGATGGTAATAGGTTGTAAGTGTTTGGCAATATGGCCATGCACGTACCACCACGTGATTGGAGCCATGTTATACTTGTAAAAAAGAGCCTCAATTTCTCTTTGTTAGGTAATTATAGTTAGTGCTCACATTATGGTTAATGTATTTGTATTATTATTATGAGTTGTCATACAACTCATTAATAATATAATGTGATAGTTTATATAGTGAGGGAGTTGTAGTCATAACTCACGTAGCTATTCTAGGTGTGAGAGATCAGAGGAGATATTGTGGGGATAGTTGAGTATTGAAGATAATGATAGTCTCCTTGTTTTAATGAGCTACTCAGCCTATATAGTTGTGATATCTCCGATTGAATAATATAGAAGAGAATTATTATTTTGTGTGTTTATTGTCTGAGAATTTTTCTTGAGTATTTTCTGTTTGGCTTATATAAACTCTGTTCAAATATAAACTAGATTTATCATTTGGTATCAAAGCAACAATGGATCCATGAGGTATCGTACGGGGTAGTGGCATTATACTTGATTGCCCCGATTTATGAAGAGTGAAAGAACGCAACATGTTATAAATAGCTTTAAAAATAATTTAGTTCTGTTTTATGCTTTTTATAGTAAGAAGGCACTATCATAGAGGAAGTTTGAGATTTAGTAATTCTTCAAGGACGATTAGCAGTTGGTGGTTTGATCAGATCTCTTCCTATCTTTGATTCACCGTTCAGTCTAGAAATTCTATAAGTGTTTTATTTCAAGTCTAAATACAAACATTTGTGATATTACAGCTTCTATAGAGACTTGAGCACTCGCTATATTCTTCTATGATTTGATCAATACCTGTTCAGATTATGTCTCTCTATGCACACAACGACATGCATCGGATCTCCAGCTTATAGAGACACATCGCTGTCTTTATCCAAGTCATCCTAGATTTGTTTACTATTGCACGGGACTGCATGAAGTAACTGTGTCTGTCGTGCCCTGGAAGGATGCAAAGTGTCGCTTAACCAAATTGAAATATTGTGATCAACAATCATGGATTGTATGCTTGCTCATGCGAGTTTATATATTTTTCTCTGTTGATTGACCTTGGACAATTTTTTCTGGAGTGCCATCTTGCATGTCTTTCATAACTGGGCCCGATGTTTCATGATAGGATCCTTAATGTTCTGCGGGATCCAATCCCACTTGCATGTTTTGTTACGTTGTCCTTTGCCCATCGTGCTCCTTGTGACAGGCCTGTGCGCTGAGCTGTTTGCTGCCACATTCACGTGCCCTTGAAATTGTTTCCTTCAATTTTTATAGTTGTGTTTGCATTAAATCTTGTAGGAGTGTTTTGTTGTATTCCATCAAATCGTGTTGATGTAGATTAACGAACAGAAGAACGTCACGTAGAAGAAATAATTGTTAGAAACTGCCAGATGCATATTGAATAAGTCATTTTATATGTTAGACGCCATTGATTCCTCCTTATATGTCGTTCGCCTCTTCATACTCCTTCCACATGCACTTGCATGTCTGGTTTACATTGGCAAAAATCATAGTCAATAGTTTATTTGATTATGCCTAGCCATGTTCACTTTTTTTTAAAAAAATTTAATAACGTCCATTTTAAACTTTTGTTGTCAAGTCTAATTGTCATATAACATTTGAGTATAGACATGAAATATTATTTTGTCAAAATAATATAATGAGTTATTTTATGTCAAATATTGTCAAAAATATCTTAGAATTAAAAGTCGTTTTTACGTCAAAGTGCATTGAGTCATTAGTCTTTTGGTTGTCAATGTCAAAAATAAAAAAGTCGAGTCATTTGTGTTGTCAAAAAGGGTCAAAATTAAAAATATTATTTTTGTAACGGAGTCATTATCGCTTGTACGTGACGTCCACATTGTGGGGGAAATTTCTCCTTTAACATGCAGTTGAGCTTCATGATCCATCTAGCTATCTGAGCTAAGTACGCAAGAGGATGGAGGACACAGGGGGTTGGAGGACAAATAGTGTTCTCTTGTCAGCCACTAGTGACGAGGTTGCACAGTGTTTTAGTGGCATGTTTGTTTATATTTTTACTTTTCAGTTGGGTTTTTACTTTCTGCAAATAAAGAACAGAAGCAACATACTTGTTCAAGTATTGTAATAAGTGAGCATCTTTGTATTTCCCCTTGAAGTAAAGATAGTGATGAGAACTAAAAGAGTACTGTAGCATGGTAGGTTTGTGGTTGTCCTATAAAACCATTTTTGTAGGTTGTTGGTTGTCCTGTAAAACCTTCTGGATGTTTTGGTTGTTGGTTAACCACATGTAAAACCATCTAGTTGTTTGTAGGTTGATGGTAAACCAAGTGTAAAACCATTCTTTGATTGTAGGTTGTTGGTTATCCGAGTGTAAAACCATTTTGTTTGTTTGTAGGTTGTTGGTTAGCCAAGTGAAAAAATATCATTTGAGTTTCTTAGCAGTTGCAATACTGAATGATGTTCTCCCCATGTTCGCATTAAAGAGGGGAATGTTAGGAAATTATAGTTGGTGCTCACATTATGGATAATGTATTTGTAATATTATTATGAGTTGTCATACAACTCATTAATTATATAATGTGATAGTTTATATAGTGAGTGAGTTGTAGTCACAACTCACCTAGCTATTCTAGGTGTGAGAGATTAGAGGAGATATTGCGGGGATAGTTGATTGTTGAATATAATGATAGTCTCCTTGTTTTAAGGAGCTACTCAGCGTATATATTTGTAATATCTCTAATTGAATACTATAGAAGAGAATTATTATTTTGGGTATTTATTGTCTGAGTATTTTTTTCAAGTATTTTCCGTTTGGCTTATATAAGCTTTGTTCAAATATAAACCAGATTTATCACTCTTATGATACCTTTTGAAACTACAAACATTTTCATTTCATTGCAGACCATGCTAGCTACAGATGGATCAGGGAAAAATCTTCTGAATGCTATCCTAGTTCCATTTGCAACTTCTGAGTTATCATATGGTGGTTTCCTATTAGGTAACCAAAGTATCTTATTGCTACAATATTTTGAATTTAGAGCATTGGCAAAGAGATGCAATGGGGTGGTCATTTTATTCCACCTCTTCATGACCACACTCTTAATTTCATTGTAGAAGTTTGCTTCAAGATCTTGCTCGTTTTTATATATGATCTCTCATATCTCTCATACTTTCGAGTACGCAGTCAACTCCATAAATTTCTCCCATGCAAGATGCATCTATATCTGCATATTTGATTATAGATAAAATAGGTTTTGTAAAATTGAGCAAGTACTCAACTTTGGCCCACCAATCATAATTAAGGATCAATGATTATAAATTGTGGACTCTATCTGCGTTTTCTTGCTTCTACACAGTCCAAACGTTGTTAATCACTATATTGCTTAAGGCCTCTCTTGCCTACACAAGTCATGTCAAGACAAACGTGTGAGAGACAAATCTCATCTCAACAATCTATGAAAAGAAATTAAGACGTTTAATTTTTTTTATTAAACTACAAATTTAAAACAAATCAATTTATAGAAAGTTAGAACTTATAAACTAAGAATATGTTCCCTTACCTTCAACAACTCCAACTTCGAGAATTTCCTAAAGATAGCCTGGGACACGTGATGATTTGTGACAAACATCCAAATGTCATTTGATTCTGTATAAATTTACTCTACCCATGAGATTTTTTCTAATATTTTGCAATATCTAATTGAGGAAGTGGACTGCATAGGTGTCCAAAATATGTGCTTGTATCTCCCCTTTACAATCAATCTTGCTGCTCTACAATTTTTTGTGTTGTCTGTGATGACTTGGACAACATTTGGGGGGCCCACCAACTCAATAGCCTTAATCAAAGCAAATAATTGATGATGATGTGGGTAATTGATGAATAATCTATGAATTATAATGGATAGTCCATGTGCCTAAGGGTCACTATATCTCTTAACTGCAAATAACTGTGGGTTTGATGAAAAAATCAAAGAACTTTATCTTGGATAAACATTCCTGGAAATGAAGCTTAAATAACTATCTTTAGAGGGCAGCCGACAAAGCATATCCTTTACATGTGTGATTGGGATGCTGCTTTCGGGCTGAAAGGACTAGTGGATTGCACCCAAAAGTAAGAGTATGTTGAGGTAATGTCCATTGCCTGCCTCCTTGGTGGTGTTGAAGATCATAAACCTTAGTTTTAATAAGGTTAACCATCAACTATACAAGGTCTCAAATTGATACAAGGCGTCAAGCTGCATTTGTAGCTCTTTGTGACAAGAAGCTATCAGTACCACATCATCTGCTAAAAAAGAAGCGAGATTAAGATTTGGTGGAGGAGGAAAATTTCTCAAGCTCATGAATTTTCTGCTCCTAATTAATCTGGAGAAAGAGGGCATCCTTGTTTGATTGCAATATTACAATTGGATATCGTTGGAACTGTCTGAAGACCACTCATTGTTTTTTAATCAAGCTGCAAAACAGCTGAAACATACAGATAGCCAAAGTAAATGGTCATGATTTTTAAGCCAGCATCATATAGATTAAAGGCGAGCCCTAGATAAGCGTACAACTTTGAACTTTAAAATGCAAACTATAAAGTAGTGTATGGCTTTTTGAATATTTCATTATTGCAATAGCAACTCTTGTTACTTAAAGCGTCCTAGTATATGTTTCCTGTTGCTTAATTTTCATCACTGCAGTAATGACTCTTATTTGCAGCATTTGAGTATATGTTTTCTGCTTCTTAATATAAGATTGGCCTTTTCTACACAAATTAGATGCTATTCTCTTCATGCATACTTCATTCATTTTCTTCTCAGGCATTGCTCACTGCTCATAGTGATGACCAAGATTATGCTTTTTATATAATTACACATTAAGATTCTTTTTCTTATAGCCTGGTCTGTTTAGGTTACAGCACATTTTCTTTGCTAACAATTGTTCCTGGGAAAACTGCTTCAGGTCTTGGATTTATTACATCTTTGATCTTCATATTCTTGATGGGTGTTTTTGTGTCTTCCTGGATGGGAGCTTCTGTTCTCTGGGTTGGAGAATGGTTTATAAAGAAGATGCCTCTTGTAAGGCATATTTACTCAGCCTTAAAGCAAATAAGTGCTGCCATTTCTCCAGGTATCATTTGATTGTTTTCATGCCAGACTGCATAAGTTCATTTCAAGAGTCACATGAAAAAGTTTAGTTTTCTTTGGTTTAGAGCATGCTTAAATGCTTTGGTTAATTGTAGTTTTCATGCATCCTTCGTTGTATTTGCAATCATTCAGCCTGTAAAAATTCAAAGACATCATAAGGAAATACAATCTTTCTGTTTTTAATTTTATGATTTGAAGAGACATGCATGTGTGGCTTCTGGATTGCTGATATGGTTCTCATATACCTGTTTTTTCGTGTGAAAATTTATTGGACCTTCTTTCTTAAGATTTTCCTTAAACAGAAAGATAATTTAATGGTTGCCAACACTAGATAAATTTATCCATGAATTGATGGACTGCAATTGCATATAAAGAGCTATCATGTGAAAATATGCATTACAGAACTATTTATATTACAAAGCAATTTTTTCTCACTAATTTTTTTAATTGTTGTTATGGTTCGTTCTTTGCAGATCAAAACACAAGGGCATTCAAAGAGGTTGCAATTATTCGGCATCCACGACTAGGTGAATATGCATTTGGTTTTATCACATCATCACTTATTCTTCAGGTAATTGGCTTAATCTGGATATATTCCAGTAAATGACATAATTTTTAATTTTTCCATACTAATTGCAGAAATTTGGTTTGACAACTTTATTCCTAGGTTGTCCTTTCTGTTTTCCTTTCATCTATGACATTCAAAATGCATTGAAGCTGTATGTTAATTGGAAAATGCAAAGAGTCTTTGGTAGTGATTTAGCTTGATTGACTGTTGTTCTCTTGCTAGTTAGATTTCAGTAGTCTCTGTTTCTTTGTGAAGGCTGACACTGGAGACGAAGAGCTATGCAGCATCTATGTTCCTACAAATCATCTATATATTGGTGACATTTTCCTTGTCAACTCAAAAGATATCATTCGACCAAATTTGTCTGTTCGTGAAGGCATAGGTAAGCTTACTCTCTCCATTTTTAATGCTTTCAGTTTGTTAATATGTTTCTGATGTACGCTTCATCCTTTTTTCTGCCTATATTTTTTAAAGAGCAAGAACTGATATTTTCTTCATTCTTATATTTTTTCTTGGATGCTTCCTCCATTCATTTTCGGCAGTAAGTTTAAAACTTTAACTCCTTAATATGCTTGCTTGTGCTAAATCAACTATCAAACCTCCTTGCATTGGATATATTATGTGCTCTGACTTTCCAAATTTCACCTGTAATGAAGTGTTGATTTAAAATCTTTACTTGTGGTTTTTCCCTGAAAATTATTGCCTTCAAAATTTATGGACTGTGGAAGCCTAAAGTCTCTAGTAGACTTGTTCAATTTCCCATAGGCGCTAACCATTTTCAGTTTTCTTTTATTGTTACAATCTTAGTTGCATGCAGGAAAATCTACGAGTAGCACATTTTAAATTTAAAGCATATGGAGTTTGGCTAATGTATGCGATAATGACATTCTTATATTTGGCAAGAAACTCTGACAATTTAATATATAAATAAAACAGTAGTGAATAATGTTGTTTCACTAGTGAATACATTTAAAAGCCGTTCAGGAATCTCAAAAGTGAAATTAAAAAGGTTTTGCAAAATATGTACCAATTTTTATATCAGTGTATGTCATACTTTTTTTCTTGGTAAATTCTGGGTGAGGTTGTATGTGACCTTTAATGCTATCAATGATAAACTTGAACCACATTCTTACGATTTAAACAAATGTTACACTTGAGCGTATCTAATTAAATTTGGGTCACATTCAAATGTAAAGGTAAAGGGATTATTTTAGGTTGATGCCAAATGAGACATCAATTTGGTGTATGAGACACCCCTTGTGGAAGCCCACAAGGAAATTGTTTCTCCATTTACCTTATATCTTGTTCAATGAGGTGTACAACCCTACTCACCTCCAGAGTCAAACCTAGGCATCCACTATGGAGTACGCATGCCTTCACCATTAGATCCACTCAGGCTATACTTAAAATGAGTTCATTCATAAGCTCACCAACTGAGATCTTTAAGCTATCTTAGGAAGCATAACAGTATTTTCCTGTTGATTTCAAGCCATTATAACACAACTGTGCCATATGAGCACTGGCTACCTTATTGCGGTGAGAAGGATTTGAACTTGGGTAATGCTCTTATGACTATACCCAATTGCTATTACAACACAATCTGCTGGCCTAAATTGTTAAGGTAAACATTGGAGCAGAGCTTGTGGAGATCATGGAGGTGGGTTTGGCTTCCTAACATGGCTATACAATTGACCCCAACCTCCATATGTCCCTGTGATAACTTTAGAGGATGACTTAGGTCTACGCATTTCCATGAGGTTTGAACCCTACCTCTAGGTGTCTCCATGCCTGCTACATGGTACTTAAGAGCTGGCGGGAATGGAGCCTTAGCCTATTGTGCAAAACTCTTCATTCCCCATTGCTTGTCATAAACTCTTTGGGAAAATGTCATACTGTTGTATGAAATAAATATTACAATGTAACCTAAAGATCCTATCAAATGTTATAGGCTATGTAAGTTGATAAATGAATTTTAAATAATTCATTTTGAAATAATTTTGTACCAAATTGCACATGAATATTTGTTATAAGAAAAAAGATGATATTTATGTTGAAAATCTTACTCAAAATGTAAAGTCCCAATTCGGTCCCTTATCTAATTTCACGTTTTTAGGACAATCACGACCTTATATATTATCTTCATCCTCTTCTTAAATAAGTTAAATCTTTGATTCATTGTGAAAACTTCAGCACTTGATTCTTCTACTACAAGTTGATTGCCAAAGAGAAAATGCCTTGCCATATAGGGTAGTCTTCAGTATCATGCCTTGTTACATATAATCTTAAACATGGATCTATGGGTGTTTCTAATCCGTTTTGTAATTTGATGTTTGTATTTTGTGTTTTTGACCAAGATTGTTGTTAATAATTGTTATTGTTGTTGTCTTCTGATTATTATTATAGTTAATAATAACATTCTTATTATATTATCATCATAAAATGATTAAGTACCAGTGAACTGGGTCTGTTTAGATAGGAAATGAAAGCCTCTTGTAAAATGGAATCTACCTGCTGAAGAATTCCTTAAGTTGAATTTTTGATAGGGCAGCAAGAGGGAATCTATGTCTTGCTTGTAGTGCAAAATCTCTAGGGATAGTTGTGTCCAAAAATGATTAGGATATGAAGTACACTTGGGTCAACCTACAAAATAATATATTTGAGGGAGTAGCACTTTAGAAAGGACTATACCTGGTAAAGGAAAAGGGATGGAATTCCTTGATTGGTGAAAGCGACTTGAAGATCATATATTAGGCTATTAAAAGACTCCTTAGTAATGGATGGATTAAGTAATGTCAAGGTAGTCTCCATCAGAAGAAGCGGTAACATGGTTGTGGATTATGTGGCTAATATTGGTGTATGGATAAGAGCTATACAGCACCTCTCTCAGGGGACTTGAAGAAATTAATCATCTTAGACTGCTGAAAGGATGTGGGTGTTCAAACCCATTCTAAAATTTGATTTATACATATTTGGTATGGTGTCGGGCTCTATACTCTTCATAGTATTTTTCTGTTCACATGAATCGAATGACCACTACAAACAACAAAAACAAGTATTGCACTATCCGTAATCTTGACTTAGACGAGAGATTTGAGGTGCTCCATCAATAATATTGATGAACAAGCCATGAATCAATACGAGTGGCTTATTATATAAGCCAAGTGGAATGGATAAAAAACCTACGTTAAATATTAGCACAAACAGATAAACAACCTACGTGCTATTGATAGAAAACAGTCAAAATGCCTAAAATACACAGTGCTTGTACAACAAAATTTTGTTGATGCTATTAGCATATAAGCTAATTAATGACTAAACCTGGTACAATCCCAAGTTTATATCTACGCTTGACCAACTTATCTTTACCAAGTAGTTTAGTCAATATGTCAGCAGTTTGCATTGTTGTAGGACAATAATAAAGACACGTCTTCGTCATCAACCAATTGGCGAATGTAATGGTGTTGAACTTCAAGATACTTAGTTTTGGCATGATAGATTGAGTTCTTGTAAGAACCCTGCTGGTTCTAACTCAAAACTACTGCTGAAAGATAAATTGTTTCCTTGTCTTTTGATTGTTTTATGATTTTTTTTGGTTTATTGTGATCTTATAAACTAGACAGAAGATGCAGAAGGGTTTTTTTTGTTTTTTTGAAATGTGTAGTTTTTGCCAAAGATGGCAAAAGATAAGATGTACATGCAACTAAGATCCAATACAAAGGGGAACTGAAAGCAATTAATAAACAACAAAACACCAACTAAGAGATTCAGTCACATACCCATTAGATCTGGATATTATATTCATTTTAGAAACTGGATCTGCAAAGCAAATTGCATACAAATGGTAGTATTGGCCTAGGAGAGGCTCTACATGCAACTGAATGTGATGGATCTGAAGGATATTGCTGATATAGTACTACTGCAAGCTCAGATCTGCAATATAGTCCCCTAAAACTTGTTCAATAATGCCCAAACGAAGACCTAGAGTAGGCCCTCCACAAAGATGAACTGGGTTGTCGTCCAATCGACCATAATCCTTGAGAGTTTATGTTCTCAAAGGACTGAATGCTGCTGCAATTCTTCGTCAAAGTTCAGATCTGTTAAAAGATTGAATAAAAAATGCCAAAAGAATAATAAAAAAGTGAATCCAAATTCACTTTATGAGACTCCCAAGTGGGGCGCCCACTTTTAGGGTTCAAATGGCATCAAAAATAAGAATCTTTGAAAGATTCTTTTATTCATAAAGACTCCTAAGTTGGGCGCCCAAGATGAGGGTCCAACATCATCATTAAAAGGGACACCTTTTTAACACAACCTTATGTCAACTAGGTGGGGGTCCTTTTAATACCTTATTATTATAAAGTGACATTAAAAATCACCTTATTTTATTCCATTTATTCCATTTTCATCACCTGGCCATTTGGAACTGAAATTGATGCTGCTCGTGCCATATAGGTGAGGTCGCCATGTGGCAGGCTAACTGACAGTCCCCTCCTAAAAAATAGGGACCCTTCATAAAAAATAGGAACTGTGGCCGAAACTCTCAAAATGCTCCTGGGGGTCCCCTGATGCCTCCTAGTCAACTCCCAGTTAAACCCTAAAAAATAGGGACCCTTCCTAAAAAATAGGAAATTGTCGCAAACTGCTTGAAATGGCCTGTAACGCTTCTTTTATTCATAAAGACTCCTAAGTTGGGCGCCCAAGATGAGGGTCCAACATCATCATTAAAAGGGACACCTTTTTAACACAACCTTATGTCAACTAGGTGGGGGTCCTTTTAATACCTTATTATTATAAAGTGACATTAAAAATCACCTTATTTTATTCCATTTATTCCATTTTCATCACCTGGCCATTTGGAACTGAAATTGATGCTGCTCGTGCCATATAGGTGAGGTCGCCATGTGGCAGGCTAACTGACAGTCCCCTCCTAAAAAATAGGGACCCTTCATAAAAAATAGGAACTGTGGCCGAAACTCTCAAAATGCTCCTGGGGGTCCCCTGATGCCTCCTAGTCAACTCCCAGTTAAACCCTAAAAAATAGGGACCCTTCCTAAAAAATAGGAAATTGTCGCAAACTGCTTGAAATGGCCTGTAACGCTTCTTTTATTCATAAAGACTCCTAAGTTGGGCGCCCAAGATGAGGGTCCAACATCATCATTAAAAGGGACACCTTTTTAACACAACCTTATGTCAACTAGGTGGGGGTCCTTTTAATACCTTATTATTATAAAGTGACATTAAAAATCACCTTATTTTATTCCATTTATTCCATTTTCATCACCTGGCCATTTGGAACTGAAATTGATGCTGCTCGTGCCATATAGGTGAGGTCGCCATGTGGCAGGCTAACTGACAGTCCCCTCCTAAAAAATAGGAACTGTGGCCGAAACTCCCAAAATGCCCCTGGGGGTCCCCTGATGCCTCCTAGTCAACTCCCAGTCAAACCCTAAAAAATAGGGACCCTTCCTAAAAAATAGGAAATTGTCGCAAACTGCTTGAAATGGCCTGTAACGCTTCCTGCCAAGCTCCACCACCCTTGGATAGGTCCCCTAACCACTCTGCTGACCTACGGGAACCCAAGTAATAGGCCAACCACTACACATCCATGTGTCGCCTAGGAAGGGGACATTACAGTCCGCTCTCCCTGAATTTGCATGTCCTCATGCAAACTCAATGCTGGATGCTGTAAAATAGTCTCACTCTCCCAAGTAGCATCCTCCACTGGCAAGTTCCTTCACTTTACCAAATATTCCCTGATAATCCGTCTTCGAAGATGGTGCTCTCTGGAATCCAAGATGGCCTTAGGTACTAAAACCAACTTCCCCTCATTGTCTAAGTGTGGTAAATCTGTAGAAGGAACTATATGCTGCCCCAATTCCTTCTTGAGGCGTGTCACATGAAACACATTGTGCACCTGGCTATCGGTTGGTAGATCCAACTCGTAAGCCACTTCGCCTATTCACCTGATAATCCTGAATGGATCATAATATCGTGGCTTGAGTTTCTCTGCGCCCTTCTTCCCAAGAGTGGATTGCCTGTAAGGCTGAAGCATCAGATAGACCATATCCCCAACCTCATAAGATCGCTCCACCCTCCTCTGATCAACATACTATTTTTGCTGATTCTGAGCCTTCTGCATATTCTCACGAAGAGCTCTCATAATATCCAGATTCTCCTGTAACAGATCCCCTGCGCTACGCACTCTGCAATCGCTCAACAATAAATCAAGGAAACTAGGCGCATCATATACATACAGAGCTCTGAAAGGTGTCATCCAAATAGTCATATGGTAAGTGGAATTATAGCAAAACTCACAAAGATGCACCCACTTAACCCAAGCCTTCTGCTGCCCAGAAATGTAGTTCCGCAGGTATCCCTCCACCCATTTGTTGACAATCTCTGTCTGTCCATCCGTCTGTGGGTGATAGCTAGTGCTCAGAGTCAACTCAGTCCCACATAATCTGAAAAACTCCTGCCAGAAATGGCTCATGAACCGACTATCCCTGTCACTGACAATACTCCGAGGCAAACCATGCAGCCTGAAAACCTCACGAAAGAATAAATCCGCTACCTGTGTAGCTGAATAGGTAGTTGTAATCAAAAAGAAGTGAGCATACTTCGTCAGCTGATTAACCACTACATATAAACAATCTCTGCCCTGGGCTTTCGACAACCCTGTAATAAAGTCCATCGATAAGCATTCCCACTTCCTCTCAAGAAGAGGAAGTGGCTGAAGCAATCCTGCAGGATATGTATGCTCTTGTTTGTTCTGTTGACAAACAAAGCATTCCCTGACATAATGAAGAACATCAGATTTGAGACCCTTCCAAGTGAATTGCTCCCGTACCTGCCTGTAGGTCTTAAAGTATCCGGGATGTCCAGCCATAGGTAAATCATGGAAAGTTATCAACACCTTGTTCTTCACATCTGAACCTGGGACCAAAAATATTCTCTCTTTGTAAATGATGAGCTCATTCACAAGAGAGTACGTGCTATCATGTATTGTTCTATCAATAAGCCCAGAAGCCCATGGGTTCTTGACATAATCTGCAACGATCATATGTCTCCAATCCTCTGAAATCTCTGCCATGGAGCTCAAATGGGGACAACCAGATAAAGCATCAGCAACAACATTCTGCCTAGGAGATGTCAAAATCATAAGATTGTAACTTGCTGACCCACTTCTGTTGACGTTCATTTAGGTCCCGCTGACTAAGGAAATGCCTCAAGCAGTTATGGTCAATTTTGACACACTGACTGCCCACAAGGTACTACCTAAACTTGGCCAACGCATGCATGATAGCCAACATTTCCTTGTCATAAATACTATAGCTCCTCTCAGGGCCTCGTAGCTTCTTGCTCTCGAAATCTATCGAATGACGATCCTGCATAATCATGGCACTAATGCCTTCTCCACATGCATCACAATGAAGCTTAAAAGGTTTAGTGAAATCTAGTAGAGCTAGGACTGGGCAAGTAGTCATCAATTGTTTGAACTTCTCGAAACACTCCTGTGCCGAGGGTGTCCAAACAAAGGCTCCTTTCTTAGTCAAATCTGTGAGTGGTGCAGCATGCCTACAAAAATCACTGACAAATCGACGATAGAAAGCGCTTAAACCAACAAATCCCCTGAGCTGAGTCAAATTCTCAGGAGTAGGCCAATCAATGATATCGCGAACCTTATCAGGATCCATGTGAACACCCTCTGCACTGATGATGTGGCCCAAATATAAAAGCTCTTTCCATGCCCAATGCACACTTAGACTCCTTGGCGTACAAGGACTCTAGGTCAAGTATGCCCAAAACAGTATCTAGATGAGCCATGTGTTACTCCCAAGATCTGCTGTAAACCAATATGTCGTCAAAGAACACCAAAACATATTTCCTCAACTGAGACTGGAAGACCTTGTTCATAGTGGACTGGAAAGTAGTCGGTGCGTTGGTTAGGCCGAATGGCATAACCGAAAACTCATAGTGTCCACAATGACATCTGAAAGTAGTCTTCTCGATATCCTGTTCCTTGACATTGATCTGGTGATATTTAGTCCTCAAATCTATCTTGGAGAAGTAACAAGCTCCATGAAGCTCATCTATCAGCTCGTCGATGTGAGAAATGGGATAGCTGTTCTTAATTGTCCTTTTATTCAACAACCTGTAATCAATGCACATCCTGAGTGTACCATCTTTCTTCTTCACCAAAACAACTGATGAAGCGAAAGGAGACTTACTCGACCTTATATGTCCCATAGCTAACAATTCCTGAATAGTCTTTTCAATTTCATCTTTCAAACGCTTTGGGTGCCAGTAAGGTGTAATCATAATGGGCTTGGTGCCCTCCTCCAACTCTATGATGTGCTCTATGCCTCTATCTGGAGGTCTACCAGGTGGTATGTCACTAAATACCTTTGCATGCTTGACTCTGAGCTCTTGAACCTCTGGATGGTAGGCTGGTTTTTGCTGCTGAACCTTTGAATGATAGGCTGGTTTGTGCTGCTCATTATGGGAAGGCATGAACCTACATTCCGCTGCCCACTCCACCATGTCATTTCTAATGAGTCTCTCCATTCTCTTGAGAGTGATCACCTTCAAATTGCTGTCCTTAATGGCCTTTAACACATGATTAATCCCATCCACCTGGAATTTCATCTCCATGTCTCTGAGATTGAGTGTAAACTCTCCAATGGCATGAAGCCACCTCATGTCAAGTACCAAATCCGTGTCTCCCATATTGACCACATAGAAATCAGCCTTAAACTCATAATTATTTAATTTCATAGGAAGATCAGGAATCATTTTGTCACACTTGAGAGTGTAGCCATCGGCAACCTTCACCCATATACCTTCAAACTCTTGGGTTTGAATTCCACGTTGTGCCACTAACCGTGCATCTATGAAATTATGAGTTGCACCTGTATCAAGAAAGGAGATGACTCTCTGACCCACCAAGATCCCACGCAACCTAAAAGACCCTTCCTTTTGCATGCTAGACATGTGAGCTTCCTGTAAGTGTGCTTCTCCCTCACTTTCAGTGTCTTTTCCTGAGTATTCAGCTCCTAACTCCTCTTGATCAGCTTGCTGGTCTGTTATATCAGCCATGTCTTCTTCCTCATAAAAGCACTCCATTTGTCACTTTCTACCCTTAGGCTGTAGAGGACATTCATGACGTTCATCATAAGGACCCTTGCAATAAAAACATAGCTTCCTTCTACGCAAATCATTAAGTGTTTCTCTATCCAAGGGGGCTGCAAAATTCTTCTTTTGATCCACATATTCTGATTTCCTTGGGGCTGATGTACCATCATTGAATGAAGAGGGCGGTTTTGGAGTAAACTTGGTACGAGGGGTTGAAAGTTCCATACTACGTGCCTTCCTCATAGCCTTCTGTAGTGTAGGGGGGTCAAATGCCTTGATCCATCCTTTCATGGGTTCATAAAGACCCTCAATGAATAATATGAGCAACCTCCTCTTTGAAAATTACTAAGAGCTTCTGAAAATCACTGATATAGGACTCCAAACTGTCCATCTGTTTCAGCCGAGCTAGATCTCTGAAATACAATTTTGGATCTTTCTTGTCAAACCGTTCAACCAAACTATCAACAAATTCTTGATATGTGGTGATCAAGTTGTGTTGCAAAGTAATCGTTCCATGATGCCACCAATCATGGGCAATCCCGTCTAAATGATGTGCTGCAAACTTAATTGCATCTGTTTCCGTCATAAGACGTAGTGTCAGGGAATTATCCAACTTGCTAATCTATGCCCTTGCTGTTATTTTACCGCTGCCATCAAAAGTAGGAAGTGTAAGTTTGTCGGTTGTACGCTTAAGATCGTGATTTTGCTACCTGGGTCTTCTATCCTGCCGAAGCCTGCTGTGTTCTCTCTTTTGATTCATAAATCGGTCAAAATTTAGATGATCCTTAACTCGCTGGGGTAATAATTCCCACTCATCATGCAATGTCATGACATTATCAACAAAGGCTATTTCTCCTCCTTCCTCAACCACGTCTCCCTCTTCTGGTTCACTCCTCATGAATGTAGGGTGGGTAGGCCTATCATAGGTGCATGAGGGTGTTGTTCTTACCCGTGGGGCTCCAACAACACTACCCAATTCCTCCTGTACCTGATTTGGCCTTCTCAGAGGGGTCATATTCTCAATAGTTGTGGTAAGCCGCTGTAACACATTGGCTATCAACTGTTGCTCTGTTGCAAGCTCTCTCATAATATTTCTAGCTTCTATTTCATCATTGTTAACCTCATTTCTACGTGGATCACCACCTTCCTGTCACCCATTGTTTCCAATGGTAAGTCCTCAAATTGGTTTCCCTGTAATGCAGCTCTTCTGCATGTGTAAACCCTGTGAGGATCACCCTGTCCTGGATACATAAGACGCTCTAACCATTTAGGATGGCAGGAACTTGGCTCTGATACCACTGTAAGAACCCTGCTGGTTCTAACTCAAAACTGCTGCTGAAAGATAAATTGTTTCCTTGTCTTTTGATTGTTTTATGATTTTTTTTTGTTTATTGTGATCTTATAAACTAGACAGAAGATGCAGAAGGGGTTTTTTTGTTTTCTTGAAACGTGTAGTTTTTGCCAAAGATGGCAAAAGATGTACATGCAACTAAGATCCAATACAAAGGGGAACTGAAAGCAATTAATGAACAACAAAACACCAACTAAGAGATTTAGTCACATACCCATCAGATCTGCATATTATATTCATTGTAGATCCAAAGCAAATTGCATACAAATGGTAGTATTGGCCTGGGAGAGGCTCTACATGCAACCGAATGTGATGGATCTGAAGGATATTGCTGATATAGTATTGCTGCAAGCTCAGATCTGCAATATAGTCACCTAAAACTTGTTCAATAATGCCCAAACGAAGACCCACAGTAGGCCCTCCACAAAGATGAACTGGGTTGTCGTCCAATTCACCATTATCTTTGAGAGTTTCCATTCCCAAAGGACTGAATTGTACTGCAATTCTTCCCCAAAGTTTAGATCTGCTAAAAGGTTGAATAAAAAATGCCAAAAGAATAACCAAAAAGTGAATCCAAATTCACTTTATGAGACTCCCAAGTGGGGTGCCCACTTTTAAGGTTCAAATGGCATCAAAAATAAGAATCTTTGAAAGATTTTTTTATTCATAAAGACTTCTAAGTTGTTTGCCCAAGTTGAGGGTCCAACATCATCATTAAAAGGGACACCTTTATAACACAACCTTATGTCAACTAGGTGGAGGTCCTTTTAATACCTTATTATTATAAAGTGACATTAAAAATCACCTTATTCTATTCCATTTACATCCCCTGACCATCTGGAACTGAAACTGATGCTGCTCGTGCCATATAGGTGAGGTCGCCATGTGGTAGGCTAACTGACAGTCCCCTCCTAAAAAATAGGGACCCTTCCTAAAAAATAGGCACTGTGACCGAAACTCCCAAAATGCTCCTGGGGGTCCCCTGATGCCACCTGGTCAACTCCCAGTCAAACCCTAAAAAATAGGGACTCTTCCTAAAAAATAGAAAACTGTCGCAAACTGCCTGAAATGGCCTGTAAAGCTTCCTGCCAAGCTCCACCGCCCTTGGATAGGTCCCCTAACAACTCTGCTGACCTACAAGAACCCAAATAATAGGCCAACCACTGCACATCTATGTGTCGCCTAGGAAGGGGACACTGCAGTTTTTCACTGGTTGTTGCAAAAAAAATTGGTCAGTTTTGTTTGCCCATGTTGAAGATCGACTAATATCCTTCATAACCATATTGCCTCACAACTTGCATTGAAGGCTACCTTGTATTCTGCTTCAATGGAAGATAAGGCAACTATCTGTTGTAGTTTGCTCAACTAGGAAATAATTTCTAAATTGAGAGTGAATACATAACTTGTAAACTTCCTCGTATTAATTGATCAAGCCCAATCAAAATTAGTATATCTTACTAGCATGAAGTCAACAACAAATCTCTGATATAGAATGCCAAAGTTGAGGGACTTTTTTGACCATAGTTACCAAATCCGATCGGATCTGCACAAAATCCGACCGGATCCGCGTTTTTTGGCCGACTTGGATAAGTTCGTCTGGGTCAGCCCTTTTTTTTTCATTTTTTTTTTTTTTTTTTTTTGGGTTTTCTGCGCAAAGAAAGCTCGGAAACCATAAATGCCATATAATATCAGCATTCTATATTATTTTATTAATGTTTTTCATTGTATTTGTTAGCTTTGCATATTTATAAAACTATGTTTACACACACACACGTGTATATTCCGGATCAGATTTTTTTAAATTTTTACAAGAATTCTGGATTTCGGATTTTTTTCCCCTCCCAAACGAATCCGGATTTCTGAACTTGGTAACTATGCCTTTGACATATCGAAGGACTTGTTTTGAAACTTGCCAATGTTCCTTGAGGCTTGGACATGAATCGAGAAAGACGAGTTACTTGCAAAACATAAGTCCGGTTAGGTTGTAGTTAGATAAATCAAACTACCTACCAATTGTTGATATACTGATTTACTTACTGGCAACAACTCAATGTTAGTTCAGAGCTTAATTCCAACTTTCATAGGTGTAGATGTTGGATTGCATTCAATCATTCTAAATTTTTCTAAAAGAGCTTTGGCATGTTTAATTTGTGATACAAAAAAATACAATGATTAGATTGCCAAAATTCTACATCTAAACAATATTGAAGTAGGACTAAATCTGTCATTTAAAAAACAAAACAAATATCAAATTTCACTTGTTGAATTATATTTGTCCCGCTTCCAATGATGGCAAGATCATCAACATAGACAATTAGGATCGTTGTCATCATCAATGATTTTTAGATAGAGAGTGGGTGAAGAATAGCTTTTTCTGAATTTAGAATCTCTAAGATATTGATCAATTTTGAATTACTAGGCGCAAGGAGCTTATTTAAGTCCATACAAGGACATAACCAACTGATAAATCAGATGATCCTTTTTAGGAACCTGGAACCCTTGTGGCTGAACCACGTAGACCTCTTCCTCCAAGTTTCCATCCAGAAAGATACTTTTAACATCCACTTGATATACATTCCATCCAAAACGAGTACTTGTGGAGTTAACTAGTTGAAAGGTTTCTCCTTACAGTTGGGCAAATGTCTCTTCATAGGAAAGATACTTTTAACATCCACTTGATATACATTCCATCCAAAACGAGTACTTGTGGAGGTAACTAGTTGAAAGGTTTCTCCTTACAGTTGGGCAAATGTCTCTTCATAGTTTATCCCTTCCTCATGTGCATATCCTTTTGCGACAAGACGGGCTTTGTACTTGTCCAAAGAACCATTTGATTTGCACGTTGGTTTATAAATCCACTTACAACCAATGGATTTCTTCCCTTGGGGTACTTTTGACAACACCCAAGTTCTGTTTTTTAATCAAGTCATTGAATTCCACTTTTATGGCAGCTTCTCTTTTAGGGTTTATTTTGGCCTCTTTAAATGTGCTAGGCTCAAATACCTTAGAAACAATAGAAGCAAGTGCAAAATTTACCTGGTCGCTACCTTTGACCATTTGATTTCCCGATCTTGTAGATTTACCTTCCATTAATTGAGGCAATTCACCCTCCCGAACATCCTTCAACGTGATATGATACCAATTTTGTTTCCTATGTTGACTTTCCTGATCTTGCTTTGAAGACTGACAATCACTCTTTTCTCCACCAGATCCCCCTTCGTACTTGACTCCTCTAATGTTTTTGTTTCTGAGTCTTGTTTAATTTCAACACCATAACTTGTTCCGGAAATATCAACAACAATCATTCATACATTAATATCTGTGGATTTACCATAATTCGAGAAGAAAGGTATTTTTTCTTTTACACCATAATCTCTATTAACCACAATTTTGTTCATAGAGACATCTAGTAATTTGTATTCTTTTGATTGCTCTCTATAGCCAACAAACATATATGTTTTGGTCTTTGCATCTGAACTACTTCTCTTTTTGCCAAGGACTAATGCAAAAACAACACAAACAAAATTATGAAAGTCACTTAGAAAAGGTTTTTTACTTGACCATGCTTCCTTGGGAGTGACATCCTGCAAAGTTTTACATGTCATGTATGTAGAGGACATATACTGTTTTGTACACGACATTCATCAATATAAAAATATACATAATTTATATAGAAAAATATTTTATAGGTTTTCAATTGTACAATTAAACTGTTAAACATCATTTAACATTCTAAAGAGCTGAAATTTAAATAATATTAGCATCTTTAACATTCAACATTCAACGTTCAACATTGACCATTGAAAATTCAAATAAAACATCAAGTGAAACACTGAAATTATACGAATACGAAATAGTAAATATGAATATTTTCTTTTTTATTTTTAATAATTTGGATTGGTAATGTATCTTTTTCAGAGTCTGGAGCTACGAACCGGGTCTAGGACACAACCTAGGGCCCCAGTCCTCGAGAACTAAATCAACTCAAACAGTCACCACTGGCCGCTGAAATTACCAAGTCAACTCAAACGGCCACAACCGACCTACTAAATACCTAGTGAATTTCGAACATGGGTGGGGCTGGGCACAACCAACCCACTTTATCAACCCTTCTACATCTCATTGGCATGAATATCTGTTTTTTATATTATCGAGGATCATGCAAATAATTGTTGGACAATTCCTCTCTTTGTTGTTAACGTGGGGGACACATGGACGCCCACTCCCCTTGGTGTTCTTGAAACGTCTGGGATGGCTCTAGAGGGCAAGGGACACATTCCCATGGCACACTGGTTTGTACACATTACCATCCTTCTAAATCTGATATGTGTTGTGCCACCCATCATTAATGCCATATGTTCATCAAATTAGTAAGAACGCCCAAGGAGTGGCTTCAAACAGCCAAGTGGAGTGACATCACATTGAACTGTATCTTTATAGGATCCAATGGCAAAGGTGACTACATATAATTGTTGTACCAAGGTTAGATTTGCAACATCTTTGACCCAACCCAAATGTTAAGGCTTATGGCGGGGTGTGGGAAGATGTAGATCTGTAACAAATTATGAGACATTATGCTTTTCTGACTGCCATTAGCAATAATAAGAGAAACCATGCAATTCGCTGCTTGGCTATTCTGGGTAAAAAGGGCTTCATGTTGGTTTGATGAATAATCTCTTATCATAATTGTAAGATGTGGATCTGAAGTGACAGTATTGTCAACTGCAATCTCTGTATCTTCTTTTCCAACTTCTTGCTATGTGAGGAGAGCCTTGGACTCATTTTGCCAACAGAGCTTGTAGAATGGTCACACCTCTTATGGTACTTGCAATATTTCTTTCTATTACTAACAGATGAAGGCGGCTAGCCTGAAACCTTAGACTGTCTATTGGGCTGAATATTACAGGTGGGAGGGTTGGCGTAAGAACTTGTATTTGCTGGAACCAAAACCTTTCCTTAGAAACCTAGATCCTGGTTCAGCTTCAGCAGAAATAGCTAATTTATATGCTCTTGCCAAGTACATCATTACAAACACAACTATTTCTTCTCGAATGCTAGGAAGGAAACCAGAAATAACTTTGATCATAGGCAGCTGTTTTAGATCAAGGATCTCCAGCTAGACTTGAAGCATGGTGAAAAACTCAATTGATGTTTAGTTAACTTGTAACAAGTCAAGGTATATACTGATGTATATGCTCATCATACTCTGAAGCCTTAGTAGGTAAATCAGTTTTTTGATGTTATTGACAGTTTATTGCTATGTCAGTTACTATAAGCATTCTGAGCATCATTGTCTTGACAGAAAAACAATCCGTATATTGCTTTTTCATCTATCATACAGTGGTATTTAGCCTTTATGCGTTTTCTTGCCCTCTTTTCGGCATATGCTTTGTCTTTTTTGTGCTGCATTTCTGAAACTCTAGTGAGAGATTTATTGGCAAATGCATTGTTTTGAAAGTCTAGTGAGAAATTTATTGGCAATGGCATTTGAAAAGGAGAATTATTTGCTAACATAGAACAATTAATTACTATTAAATGATTTGTCTAGGCTTTTTTTCTTAAATTTCTTTCCAAGGCTCTCACATTACTAACAATATTTTTTGTTTTACATCACTGCTTATAATATATTTTTTTTCTCTGTAAAATGCAGAAATTGTTGTATCTGGGGGTATGACAATGCCACAAGTGATCTCTCCTTTAGAAAGAACATTGGCACCTGTGGACAGATCTCGGATAAATAGAGGATGAAGATTCATATTCACACAGTTCTGTGGTTAACCATGTATATATTTCAGAAATGCAGTTCCAGACTCCGAGCTTCCATTTTTGTAGAGATTGGTATTTTGTATTTTATTAGACTGGAATTGTTGAATTTGTTCGATCTATGTATGATTAAAGCAAAAAGAATGTTACATTGAGTCAACAGTAGGACCTCATACTCACACGTTCATCTGGAATGTCACATTATAGTTTATGACAGGGAATCATAAGGTTTTTTGGAGTGCATCAGATTTCAGTATCTGACAGAGAATCTTATGTCTTGTATAATATACAGCTCCACATCTCATGTTTGACTTTCTACTTGAAAATAAAGGCTTCTCTATACTGGGCGGCCTTATTTTCAGGGTTTGTTTTATATCTTCCCTTCCTCCGTAACCTGTCTGGTTGGTAATAACACTAGAAAACTAAATGGTATTATTTTCGGTGTGGTTGAAATATTACAGTATATTAAATGTACATTTCAGAAGGCAAGTTGCTTAAACTTGTTCAGAGCTTTCAAAGATCAGAAGGAACATATCATGGTCTTGAAAACTGTAGGCCCTCTTTGGTTTCTCCACATAATAGGTCTGTTGTAAAGCAAAGTTTAGAGAAAGGGAGGGTTTGTTGCATGGATGCTGAGAATTCTCAAATGCTGCCCTCTTAGAGTTGTGTGTTTGACACAACACATGATTGAATGGGGTCTGACACTTTCTGAATGGGGATGCATTTAAATTTGCATGCTTGTGCACTTGATGCGGTTATATAATCCAGCGCAGATACACACTTGTAATACCTTCCAAGTAATCAATGTATTTGTATGTATGACCACACTGCATTCTATTAAATCGGCCTTATATTTTCTCTAGTAGTTTGTCATAATAAAAAAACAGTTTTACATCAGATATTTCTGTATTGTGCAAGTGGTCGTAGATGGAACAATTAGAAAAACACGCATGGAATGTAGATATTTCTTCAAGTACTCTTAAAATAAAATAGCACGAGACAGCTCATTGTCACTGAGATGTTTAACTCTCTGCCTAGTGTCTTGGTCAAAAAGCCTACCAATCACCAACTCTAAAACTTGATTATGTGCTAGGCATTTTTTTTCAATTGTGTATTTGCTTCCTTTTATTCATGCCCTACATTTTGGGGCCATTGTACCTTTTGCAGGCATCCAATCTTGCATTTAAGGTTTTACACTTTTATCAAACTCTTGCCTTTGTATTCTTGCTTATTGTTCTAATCCCAGGCCATGGATATAAAATCCATTTTCCTGTGTTTCAAGCACATTGTGTGGTAGGCATTACTAGTTTTTTGTCGTTTATGTTTCCCTCCTCTTTGTTTCACTATTAGATCTTTTCATTAGTGTTGGCCCTTTTTCTTTCCAAATCCAAACTTTTAATTTCTTATTAAGTAATGCGTGTGAAACATGGAGCCTAAAGTTAAACTAACAATTAATCAATTGTCAAATTTCTTGACTATGTTTTTAACTCTTATGACCCTTTTTCACAGAGAGTAGGAAATGTATGCCCATCACAAGATCTGAGCCTTTGAAGTTGTTGAAAGACTTCAATGTCGACTTGTTTCTTGGAACTTTCCTTTCCATAGTGTTTAGAATCAGTTACATTGATTTTTTTGGCCAACACTAATGCATTTTTATATTTGACATGCACGACTAAAGCACCATAGAGATGCACCACTTCATCACACCTTGTAGGTGTTTTAGATTCAGTTTATGCCATTATCTTAGGAAACATAAAGAATTATAGGTATGATTTTGACAAATTTCTGTTGTGGACTGCTATTTGCAAAGTTTTTTCTTTTGGGGTGAATTGAGAATAGACATAGTAGTCATAGCAATGTAAGAACATTCAACATGCTTTTTAGTGGAGAAACCCAAAAGCGTTGAACTCAGTCAAGAATATCGAGATCCTTAAATAGAAAGGGACCTCTCTCAACAATGGATCATTGCCACTTCTCATAACTGGAGTCTTAAGTGCCAATTTAGAGGTGACACTAGTGTATTTACTAGAGTACAATATAACATCAAATGATAAAAGTGAATGCTAATGATAACCATAGTTGACCCCTATAAGAAAATATCAATAATAAACACAATTAAAATGAATCATAAAATGTTGTGTTAAGACTAATATTAGTTTTTTTATATTATTGGTAAAAAAGGGTTTTTTGGGCTAGGGACTTAACCTTATACAATAAGCATGTAGACGAGGACTAGTAGCCCAAATATTCAACAAAGTTTGTTACAAAACAGAGCAAAAACTTACCTGAAAGAAATGTTACATAAAAATAACACAAAAATAACTAATCTTTCTGGGCTCCAAAGGCCTTTTCCTAGTTTCAAATCATTCTTTTCAAGTCCATATCAATCTGTTAAAACCATTGGGGAATTTGACCTATTTCCTTGGCACATCCACTGATATTTAACCCTCTTGCTTGAAGACATCTCAACTTGTTCCATCATGCCTCCAAGTACGATCTTAAGAATCTCTATGCCTGTAATACTGTTCCTCACAAAATTTTTACTAACAATCACAAGAACCTTTAAATTCTCCTTCAATTCTACATTTAGACGCTTGAAGGTCTTCACTTTAGTTTCGAGTCTTTTCAGTTGAATATCCACTTCGCTTTGATCATCCTTGCTACAAAGAAGGCTATTCTCTTAGATAGAGGTCTTCCCCTGCTCCTTTAAGCCTAACTTTCTGAAAAAACCATCTGAGAATTGCCTTATGCAAATCTAGTTCATCCCCAATCTTGTCTTCCTTGCCATGATTTCTAAGGAAATCCCCCATATTATCAAATTCAACTTTGAGGTTTTATTTATTAGAATTTTTGTCCCTTAACGAATGGATGCCCATTGCATTCTTCCTCGAGTCTTCATTGAGCTTACATTTCCTAATAACTCTGTCCTTGAAAGAAAAAAATATTGCGTTCTTGAGTAAATGCAATCCCTTCACAACTTTCTCTGCTATGTCTTCCTGAATATCCAGAGGATTATCCTTGGAAGTTCCTTCACAACCTTGATCTACCCCAACATCTAAACCAACCTTTTTAGTTTTAGAAGCACTATTCAAATTATGTCTTATCCCTTGTGAAAGCTTTGTTTCTCTCGAAAACCCAGAGATTTATCCTTGGAAGTTCCCTTCCATCTTGTTCTACCATAGTACCCATACCATCGTTTTTAACTTAAGAAGCACTCCTAAGAAAATGTTTGATTGCAAAAGTTATGCTTTTCCTAAACTAGGATATAAACACGGCTCTTATTAACACCCATAAAGAACTTATGCATCATGAAAATTATAGCTTGATGGAGAGGTTGATATTTCTTCCTTCTCTTGACATCCATATGAAAATAAACTTAAGGGGATATGATGATGAAAATAATTCAAAAAGAAAAAATGAGACCAATGCACCACTTTCTACCTGTTGACGCTGTAGATTGCACCCTTAGAAAGAAGGCTCAACTCCTTTCTTCCACGCGGCACAATGGAGACGTTCCTCTTGCTGTGGGCTTGGCAAAATTGAGGAATGAATCTCTAGATATGGGCTAGCTCCCCATGATGCATCTTTGATGTCCTTAACTACTAATGTTAATAATGGGGGGGATACAACAAAATCATAACCTATCTAAGACAGTGATACACCAAATGATTTTGATCTACTCAACTTGTATCAACACTTTACACCAAAAGAGCGAAACAAACACTTCATCTGAGCAAAAGACTGGATTACGTGGGCGTTTACAAGGGGCTTAATGGAGATACAAAGAAAAAAGAACACTGTAGGTGCTGTAGAAGCACACTGTCAGATAATTGCTCTTCTGTCTCTATGTTCCAACTTGGGCACTCCCTGTTAACCTGCAGAAATGGTCTGGGATATACTAGATATGCTGGTTTCGATCTATGAAAGCATCAAGATGAAATGAGTAAACACAGAGTTGATACATAGACATTCAGAAGTATAACACATCAGATGGAGGTAAAACACTTTCTTTTGATTCAAAGGTAAAATTTGGCAGGGCTTCGCCTTACACAAGTGAGAGACATCTTTTTCAAAGCTGAGATGTTACAATATATAGCATTAAGAGAAAGACTATTGGTCCCTTCAAGAGCAGGCCGCCCATACTGTATTAAACACTTGGGGAAGAGAAATCTGTTCATGCTGTTGTCATCCTTCCATAAATGGTCTGAAAGAACCATGCTGTAGATGTCATAGGTATTGACTTTGCTGCTCAAATCGTATTAAATGTTCCTGCTAAAGCATGGGTCACTTTGTTTTCTAAAAGACAAGGCCGCCTCTCTGTGAAGCTTACGCAACTGTCTACTCATTAATGCTAAATGAATAAAAATGGATCGCTCTATTGAATGCTTGCACTCCCTTTGACGACTACTTGGTGGAGACTATTTCATCTGCAGCAATAACTTCTCCTGCCGACGTTTCTTGTGCCACATGGAATGCTCTATTCTTCCTGCGCTACTTCTTATCTTTTCCTGGCAACTCGACCCTCGAGGCTATTATTTGTCTCCTCCTGGCTCCTTTCCTAGCGGGTCGTTGAGTCTATCTTCGGGTCTCCGAACCTTCGAATTTCCTCGAACAAAACATCCGAAGGAAATCCGTCGGACACTTGTCCGAAGGAATTCTGCCTTCCCTCGAGCTTTACCATCCGCTTTCGGTGATGCTTAGGTGTTTTGGAATTCTTTCGGACATCTTGTCCGAAAGAAATCTCCTTTAGCCTTTTCTTCAACTGTTAACCCATTTCATGTAGGGGTCCATCCTTAAACATTTGAAAATCAACAGCTATCTTATCACCGTAAAATTGACGTCTGTAGGCCCGTCACCGCTTGAAAACTAACAACGCTGTTGCTGCCTGAATTTTGACGTTTGCGTGCACGTCACTAGACGTATGAACCCTCAATGACTAGTTCGCCATGTTAAAGTCAACGTGCTCGGGCCCATCATCACTTTAGTAATTCTTTCAGCTTTTTGCAAAATGAACTTTCTCGAAGGGAAGGTGACCTTTCAGAAAAGAAGAGAGGGTCCTTTTTTGGCAGCTGAGAGCCCTCCGCAAGGGCACCTGCTTTCGGGTTCCCTTGTCTTTCGAATTCCTTCAGACAAAATGCTCGAAGGAATTCCTTCGGACAAAGTGCTTGAAGGAATTCCTTCGAACATTTTGCCTGAAGGAAATGTGCCTTCAATGTCTCGGCCTTCTCTTTGTAAATTCCTTCGGACAAAAGTCCAAAGGAATTCCTTCGGGCATTTTGTTCGAAGGAATTTACCTTTGTCTTCTACATGGATTTTCTTCAGACAAAAAGTTCGAAGAAATCCTTGGTTTTGCCTTGTCACTTTTTCGAAGGAACTTCCCCTTTTGGCTTTCGATCTTGATCTCTTTCAAATGTGTTCTCTGCCCTTAGCAAGGGCATCTTGGGTCCAAACTTGTCCTTCAGAGGTTGCTTGAATGTTCCCATTTATCACCTACCTGCCCTCCGCAAGGGCACTTGACCTTCGGAGCTTTGTGAAAGACTTGCGTCTCTTTGAAACTGGCCCATTCCTTTGCCAACAAAGGCTTGTCCAAGGTAATTGCTTGAAGTGAAATAAACCCCAAATCAACCTGAAAACCTATAGGACTCAGATCACTCGGCTCTATAAGAACAGGCCTATTACAAAGGGAAAAAACCACAATTGCAATAAGATGAAGACATCAGAGATTGACTGCTTAGGATGACAGAGAAAGAAAAGAGAGACTGATTTTTGGCCTGCAGGACCAAAATTTGGTCAACATATTTGGCGATTCACAAGGGAAGCATCTTTGCTATGCTTAAGAAAACTGGTGGCTTCCAAGTCCGTTGGGCACATAGTCAGAATACAACCTGAAAGGCTTACAATAACCTTGAGAAACTTAAGAATCAACACGAAGCTTTTACCCCAAAAGGGAAAGACACACACACAAGGCTAAAAAAGCTACAAACATGCACAAAATCACTTAGGGAAAACATGGGAAAAAATAGAGAAAATATGTACATAACAAGAGAAGGCTTAGTGACAATGCTTAAGATATATCCCATTAACTGGGTTATGTAATTCCCTGCCATCCAACTTGGAGAGTTGGAATGTGTTATGCTGCTTGCACTGAGTGATGATATATGGACCACTCTATAAGGCGTCAAAATTCGTGTGTTTTCTAGGTTTAGCTCGGTCCTCATCCCATTTTAAGACAATGTTGCCTTTTGAGAAGCCTTTTGATGAGGATTTTTTTTAATCAAAATGCTTCTTCGTTTGCTGTTGACGGCTGGTCATATAAACCATGGCTTGGTCTCTTGTCTCCTGAAGCTGCATTAATTCACAAAGTCTGACCTCCATGCTGTCGCTTTCTTCCAATTGCAGCGGATGGGCAAGATCTAATGCTGACAATTCAAGCAAATTAAGAAGTTTAGCTTCCCTTCTATACACAAGTGTGTATAGTGAATTACCAACTGCTCTTTTTAGAGTAACCTTGTTTGCCCACAAGGCTATTTTCAGCTTGGCGTGTCAAGTTCTCTGATTTTTCTCCATTGTCCTAATGATCCTGATCAGATTCTTATTGGTGGACTCAACCAACCCCTTTCTTTGTGGATAGTAATTGAAAGAAGTACTAAGGTAGAGCAGTATCCTAACGCCCACTTGCTTGTTTTGGTTCCCAAGAAAGCTAATGCATTATCTGAGATGATGGTAGTTGGGACTCCAAATCTTGTCACCAAGCCTTCATAAAAGTCTAGGACCACACTTTCATTGGCTTCTTTCAAAGCAACAGCTTCTACCCATCTCGTGAAGTAATCTGTAGGATTCAAGACCCACTTATGGCCCGCACTAGGAGGGTTGATCATTCTTATGAAGTCCAGGCCCCATTGCATGAACGACTGTTCTACTTGAATAGGTTGTATAGGCATTGCAGCCAGCCTTTGCTTTCCATCAAAGAGAGCACATTTTTGGCACTTTCGTATCTAGGCATGAGTATCTCTAGATAAAGTGGACCAAAAGTAACCAACCCTCATAATCCTTGCAGCTATAAGTTTAGGGGCAAAGTGACCACCATCTGGTCCGTTATGAAATTCTGATAGTACCTTGTTGACCTGATTTGAATCTATGCATCTCAAGAGTACTCCTGAAAAATATTTTCTAAACAACACCCCATCAACCAAGACATAATGAAGCGACTGGAACCTGAAATACCTCCTAGTCCTATCAAGGCCCCACTAGTGAGAAGGAAACGAGTCATGTCTTGTGTCCAGTCCTTTATGACTGCAGGGTCCTCTGTTGCAGCTTCATCATGGAGTAGCAAAATGCCCTCTTTCTGTTGTTTAAGGTCTATAGTGAGGTGTTCACACAACCCTCTTCCCCTTACCAGCTTGATAGTTTTGATATCCACATCATATTTTATTATCTTGGTGATCCATCCTACCCTCTTTTCATTTAAATCATGGCTAATCAAGAAATTCTTGACACTAGGATGTGGCACCATGATATGAACCTTGCTGTTTGACAACACATGTCTGAATTTTTTAGGCTTCATATAACTGCAAGTGCTTGCTTTTCAACATATGTGTACCTAATTTTAAAACCTTCTAGACCTTGGCTAAAGAATGCAAGAGGTTGTTCAAGGTTTTCATCATTTGCTTGAGTGAGCATGGCGGAGATTACCTCTTCATTTCTGAAGGTGTAAAGGTTGAAATCCTTGGAGAAGTCAGGACTGATGAAGGTGGGAGCCTGGGCAATAACTTGCTTAATCCCTTCAAAACTATCATTCTTTTGTGCTGTCCATGCAAACTTCTCATCCTTCTTCAGCATGGAAGTTAGTGGCTTGACTATCTCGACAAAATTAGGGATAAATCTCCTAATAAAATTTATTCTGCCAAAGAAGCTTTGCAGACTTTTCTTGTGCTTAGACAAGGACAATGTTAGGATCACACGTACTCTTTCTGGATCAATGGTCAAGCCCCTTTTTGAAACAACATGACCAAGGAGTTTGCCTTCATGGACAACGAACACACATTTCTTTGGGTTGAGAGAGATACCAAACTCTCTACACCTCTCAAAGATTTGCTTCAGGTGTTTCAGATGTTGTCCAGCACCCTTAGAGAAAACTATCACGTTGTCAAGATAGACCAATACAATATTATTTATCAGACCTTGGAAAGCCATGTCCATGGCTCGCTGAAAGGTAGCTCCAGCATTTGATAGTCCAAATAGCATTTTCTTGTAAGCAAAAGTTCTCCACTTGGTAGTGAAGGCTGTCTTGTACTGATTACAGTCTTGCACTAGAATTTGATTGTACCTTGAATACCCATTTAGGAGGGAAAAATGTTCACTGCCTGTCACCATTTGGAGGATCTGCTCCATACTTGGGAGGGGATAGTGATCTTTTAACAAGACTCTATTGAGGTCTCTAAAATCGACACAGTCTAATCTCCCCACTCTTCTTCCTAACAGGGACTAGATTAGTCAGCCAAAAAGAGTGTTTGATAGGAAAAATGATTCTGGTCTCAATCAACTTGGTGAGTTCCTTCTGCATAAGAGGCTCAATCTTCGGATTGATAGGCCTTTGTTTTTGTTTGATGGGTTTGGCGCTTTCCTCCAACTCAATGGTGTGTTGGGCCAAGCTTGGGTCAAAACCATTCAGGTCGCTATACTCCTAAGCAAAAACATCGGCAAAATCTTGGCATAGCAAAATGAAAGAATGCCTTTCATCATTTGTACATACCTTCCCAAGTGCAAGCAACCTGTTCTTGAATATTTCGACTCTTTCATAATTTTCTTTCCTGGTTGTGATGCTTGCTTTGTCATTTTTCAGTTGGTCATCCTTATTGAAGATGCTTTTGAGAGTGACCAAACATTTGAGAAGTTTGTTGTTCTTCAGTTGAATAATCTGGCCATCATACTGCTGCTACAGCTTGGACTGATTCCTAGAAGCAAACTCAACATCCTCTTGCAAGAAGAGTGCTATCTATTGATCACTGTCAAACACCTGTCAATTGGTGACGTTATCAAGAACAGAGGCTCTTTTTACCACTTTTAAATGACGTAGACTATTGTCTCGACCTATTTCTTTGAGAATGTCAAACTGAGCACCAACTACTGCTAGTCAGTTTACCTGCTTATTTTGTTCTCTTGGAACATAAATAATGTTGAAAGCAAGGAAACTCTCTACTAGGTCCCACACCTTGTGCTTGTAAGACTTAAGCAAAGAATTCTTGATCAAGTTTCAGCCTCTCACCTGGTTTACAATTAACTCGCTGTCTCCAAAAACCTGTAATTTTTTTATTCTTCTTTTCCTTGCCCACTCTAAACCATGAATGAGAGATTCATATTTTGCAACATTGCAAGGACAAGAGAATTAGAATTTGAAAGTTGAGAAGTATCTCTCCTTTGAGGGTGAAATTAACACTACACCACCAGCTCCTAATTTGCTTCTTAAGCCATCGAAGAAGAGTTTCCATAAACTCGAGCTCTCTTAGTTTGCTTTCATCAAATTTGACATGAAATTACCTTTTTCATGCATGCAATAAATTCCAAGACCTTCTTCGATGAACTTGTATGGGTCATGTTTAAAATTGTCACTTCCCCATTCGTCTAAGAGCAGGTCAACAACTCCTTCAAGGGAAGAGGGTGGAGATTGGTCTATTTGGAATTCTTCTTCATCAATGATGGCATAGCTGACATTTGCCGCCTTGAGTGAGTATGGCTCTAAATGATCTCTGTGGATGGGCTCCGATTCAATCTTCACCTTAGTTCCATATTTGTTTTTAAAAACTATGTAAGATCAGTTTGCTGCTAAGTACCTACCTATTTTAGACGTGAAGTCCCTAGATAAGCAGAGATCAAAGTAAGGGGAAACATCTGCCACTACCATGTCATGGGGAACTAAGAAGGTTGGACATGCGTGAAGCGTTAGATTCAAGCCTCTTACCACTCCTAATGTTTTAGCTGGTGATCCATCTAACTGTAGGAATCCCTTGATCATTTCCTCATATTTGAGTCCCAGCTTATCTGCTATGCATTTGGACATTACTGAGGTGATTACTCTACCGTCAATAATGCAATTGTAAACCAAAAAATCTCTAATGACTAAGGATAGATAGAAAGGAGGAATCTTTTCATCTTCTTTACTTGACCTGAAATGGAAGGGTGCCCATTCATAATCAACACATTATTAGCATTTGCTGGGATGCAATTCTTTCTAGAGTATATCCTTTTATCTCGGCATTGCTAAGGAATCCCAAAATGAAATATTCATGTGTAGCTTCTTCATTTGGTCCACCACATTGATCTGAGAGTTGCTCATTTTTGAATTTTTTTGGGGGCATTTACAATCTGAGGTGCAAGACAAGGAGTTGAGGGTGCAACTGATGGCTTGTAATTTGGAAACTTCTAGTTCACTTGTGATGAAAAATATGTTGCAGACATTTGAATAGCTGCCTGTGCTTCCTCCATAGCCCTCTTTTTGGACCTAGTATTGGCTGCAGTACAATCACCCTGGTTATTCATACTCCCCACATAATTGACTACATAGAATTCTCCTTCCAGGTGGTTCATAAGAGTGGAATCGAACTGAGCCTACCTGTTGTCCATCTTAAGTTGTACTAACACCTCAAAACCTGGAATTGGGTTGTTTGATTGTCTTGTATGTTCATATATTGACTTGGCAACTCATTAGTATAAGCAACCTGTTCTTGACCATACCCTAGGGGTGGGCAATTAGGTTGTTCATGTACCAAATTATTTTGAGTGGGAACAAGAGCTTTGGATGATGAAAGAGTGCCTGGATTATAACCTTGATATGGTCTAGCTTAAGTAATCTAACCCTGTCCTTGGTTATAATTTTGGAAACGAGGTCTATTCCTTTGTCTGAACTGCTAGTATCCCTAGTTCGACTGATATCTTTGAGCTTGTTGCCTCTTGAGAGCCACTAATTCATTGGTTACACTTTATAACAAGCTCTTAACTTCATGGAGGTCATTTGGCGAGGTAGAAGTTGGCTTTTCTACACCAGGCAAAAGAGCTAAGGTGGGTGCAACAATCTGAACCAAGGGTGGTAATTCAGGAAAGAACAACATATGAGGTCTAGGGGCTATCTTTCCTGCTTGCACCAAACAATTTTTGATGGCTATGGCTATTTCATAGGTAGTGGGTAACACTTGTCCTCCTATGGATTGTATCATGACAACAATGTCGCTGTTTAAAGATTTTAAGTAGTAAAGGAAAGCATAGCTTGGAGTCAGCCTCACTAAAATGGAGATTCTGTTCCAAGTCTTTTGGAACCTAGTATTAAAATCGTACATAAATTCATGTGGAGCTCTTTTCATGGTGGTCAATTGCTCAGCAAGAGAGAGATGGTCACTCCTCTCCCTGAATCTATTTGTCAAGAGGGTGCCTAATGCATTTCATGAGCCAACTGAGTTCATAGGCAAGGTCCCATACCAGTCCAAAACTTTACCCTTAAAAGACAACGCTAGTAACCTGATGGTTATGTTCTCCTTGGTGACATTATGAATGTTACAGAGGTTGGCTATATTTTTGATATGCTCAATAGTGGTAATAGGCCCCTCTCTATTAAAAAGAGGAACACTCTTAAGGGCTGTCCCTGGGATTGGGTCATACTGCAGAAGGTTTAAAGGACTTTGATCATGGAAGGCTACAAAAGGTAAAGCCATGGCGATGACAGGATTCAACTGGGGTCTTCTTATGTAGGTATATTTTATGGTGGGTCTGGGAAATTAATTTTCTATATAGGGATGAGTCCTTGCAAACCTTAGCCGCTTTGCTAAGTTTAAGGGAAACTCAATGAACTTGAAAGGGACACCCTTGGTAGAAGATCTTGTGGTGACCTTAGGCATGGGGTGCCAGGATGATATCTGGCCAGAGACTGGGTTCTTAAAAGTGAAGTCGCCAGATGCTGGGTTAGTTTGCTCACTCTTGTAGTAACAAGACCAACACCAATCCTGGAACTTCTCTGAGCGTAAAAAATTGTACCATTAGGCGTGCCAAAAACTATTGATGCTGTGGATTGCACCCTTATAAAGAAGGCTCAACTCCTTTCTTCCATGAGACACAATAGAGATGTTCCTCTTGCTGTGGTCTTAGCAAAATTGAGGAATAAATCTCTAGATATGGGCTAGCTCCCCATGATGCATCTTTTAGGTCCTTAACTACTACTGTTAATAATGGGGGGGTGAAAGGAGAGGAGGATACAACAAAAGCAGAACCTATCTAAGACGATGATGCACCAAATCATTTTGATCTAATCAACTTATATCAACACTTTACACCAAAAGAGAAAAACAAACACTTCATCTGAAAAAAAGACCGAATTGCATGGGCACTTACAAGGGGCTTAATAGAGATACACAGAAAGAACCTACCATAGGTGCTGTAAAAGCACACTGTCAGATAATTGCTCTTCTGTCTCTATGTTCCAACTTAGATGCTTCCTGTTAACTTGCAAAAATGGTTTGGGATATACTAGATATGCTGGTGTTGATCTATGAAAGCATCAAGATGAAATGACTAAACACAGAGTTGATACACATACATATTCATAAGTATAACACATCAGATAGAGGTAAAACACTTTCTTTTGATTTGAAGATAAAATTTGGTAGGGCTTCACCTTACACAAGTGAGAGATATCTTTTTCAAAGCTGAGAGGTTACAATAAATAACATTAAGAGAAAGACTATTGGTCCCTTCCAGAACAGGCAACCCATACTGTATTAAACACCTGGGGAAGAAGAATCCGCTCATGCTGTTGTTATCCTTCCATAAATGGTTTGAAAGAACCATGCTGTAGATGTCACATGTATTGAATTTGATGCTCAAACTGTATTAAATGTTCCTACTAAAGCATGGGTCACTTTGTTTTTTGAAAGACAAGGCTACCTCTCTATGAAGCTTACGCAACTATCTGCTCATTAATGCTAAATGAAGAAAAATGGGCCGCTTTATTGAATGCTTGCGCTCCCTTTGACGACTGCTTGGTGGAGACTATTTCATCGACAACAATGACTTCTCCTACTGATTCTTCTTGTGCCACCTGGACTGCTCTATTCATCCTGCGCTACTTCTTATCTTTTCCTGACAACTCGGCTCTCAGGGCTATTGTTTGTCTCCTCCTGGATCCTTTCCTAGTGGGCCCCTGAGTCTATCTTCGGGTATCTGAGCCTTAAAATTTCCTCAAACAAAACATCTGAAGGAAATCCATCAGACACTTGTTCAAAGGAATTCTGCCTTCCCTCAAGCTTTACCATCTGCTTTCGATGATGCTTAGGCATTATGGAATTCTTTCAGACATCTTGTCTGAAAGAAATCTCCTTTAGCCTTTTCTTCAACTGTTAACCCATTTGATGCATGGGTCCATCCTTAAACATTTGAAAACCAATGGCTATCTTATCATCATAAAATTGACGTCCATAGGCCCATCATTGTTTGGAAACTAACGACTCTTTTGTTGCCTTGAATTTTGATGTTTGCATGCACGTCACTGGATGTTTGAACCCTCAACGGCTAGTTCACCATGTTAAAGTTGACGTGCTCAGCCCCATCATCACTTTAGTAATTCCTTTAGATTTTTGCAAAATGAACCTTCCCAAAGGGAAGGTGACCTTTCGAAAAAGAAAAGAGGGTCCTTTTTTAGCAGTCAAGAGTCCTTTGCAAGGGCACCTACCTTTCGGGTTCCTTCGGGTTCCCTTGTCTTTTGAATTCCTTCAGATATTTTGCTCGAAGGAAATGTGCCTTCAATGTCTCGGCCTTCTCTTTGTAAATTCCTTCAGACAAAAGTCCGAAGGAATTTACCTTTGTCTTCTACATGGATTTTCTTCAAACAAAAAGTCCGAAGAAATCCTTGGTTTTACCTTGTCACTTTTCCGAAGGAACTTCCCTTTTGGCTTTCTGCCTTGATCTCTTTCAAATGTATTCTCTGCCCTCCGTAAGGGCATCTTGGGTCCAAAGTTGTCCTTTGAAGCTTACTTGAACGGTCCCATTTGTCACCTCTCCGCAAGGGCACTTGACCTTCGGAGCTTTGTGAAAGACTTGTGTCTCTTTGAAATTGGCCCATTTCTTTGCCAAAAAAGGCTTGTCCAAGGTAATTGCTTGAAGTGAAATAAGCCCCAGATCAACCTAAAAACCTACAGGACTCAGATCACTCAGCTCTTTATCAGAATAGGCTTATTACAAAGGGAAAAAACCATAATTGCAGTAAGATGAAGACATCAGAGACTAACTGCTTAAGACAATAGTGAAAGAAAAGGGAGACCGATTTTTGGCTTGCAAGAGCAAAATTTGGTCAACACTACCTACCTTCAAGAGTAACATACAACATTCCTTGTTTGACAACTTCTCCAAAAGGCTGAGGGAGATCTTCCCATGAGAAACCATTTTGCAAAGGGGATGGGATCTTCCCCTTCTAACAAAAAATTGTCCTCTTTAAAATTTTTGTCAGTTTTAATTTTTTTTGTGACCTCGTGTCTAAGCCCAGTACCTTGTACAATAAGATTTTTTAATTATTTCAATTTACACACCATTGAATTCCACAACCTTGCTATCCAACCCTTCACAAAATTATCAGAGATATGTTCATCATGACATTCCACATACATAAAATTAGCCATTTCACCTTCTTAGAGAATATGCCAAACCTCCCCATCCTCTTTCATGCAATCCGACATAATACGCTCAATTCTACGAATTTGCTGACCCATCTTGAAAACATTTGTAACAAAAAACAAACCCAAAAAGTGATTGACACTCATTTCAACATAAAAAGGTTGATTAAATGAATCCCACAAGACTCATTAAAACATTTGAAAACTTCACACAAACTATCATCATCATTGTTGTAATTAATCACTGCCTCCGTGCCTTCCTTCTTATGCGTCGAAAAATGCCATCTAATGATCTCATCATTAATGCACATGATGATAAAAATACTATAAAAAAAAAATAACTTAATCCCACTCATGGAAAATAAATTCATTAACTTCTAAAGGATGCTTCCAAGTCTATCCTTTGGTGAAATGGCCCAGGGAGATCTTTCTTGCTGAACCATTTTTTTAAACTTAAAGAAGAGACCCCTTCATTTTCATACCGATTTGTAGAATGGTTTCCCTCTCTATAGATAAATTATATGCAAACTTCTTGAAAATAGTCAATTAAAATGACAACTTCCTCCATAATATGTCAGATATTTCAACGAATCAAATTCTTCTTGGATAGGCAATTAATTATATTCCAACTAGTTGTTAAGGGTTATAAATTATTTTGTACAAGTGAAAGTGCTATATTTTGATTTAATATTCTCTACTATATAAAGGTGTACAGTCTGAAGGAGTATCTATTTTAATGTTATTATATATATAAGTTGACTTTCTAGTAAGTTCATTTATAGGTGGTTTGGTTAGCTGCTGTTGTCGTAGATGGTGGAATGATTAGTAGAATGATTATCTATGCATTGGAGAGGTAGGTCAAAGAAAGGTTAGCAAGTGTATATGAGGAAAATAGAAGAAATGTACTATGTAAAATCATAATGGAATCTTCAAATTATTTGCTATAATATAACCTTTTGTGGCTTGATTTGTGAGTTTTTTCACGTATTATGGTTATTTTTCTATGTTTCATTTCATGTGATTTGTGGTTTCAGACCAATGTATGATCGAATATTGCAAGTAGTCATTTAATGGCATCGCTTCTTTTCATTATACTCTTTTCACTAACATGTTTCACTCTTGATTCAACCTGACTTTCAAATGGATGCAAAAGTGTAGCTAATAATGGCCCCATTATTGATTGTTGGTTGAGGTTCTTGACTCACATGTAAGAACTAAGGTGCTTGCCAAGGGAACGAGAAGTTGAAGCATGGCTTCACAAATTAAATAAAGGGTTTGTAACATTTGAAACAATGAAGATAGTTGTGGATGTAGAAGCATTTCAAATTCATATACATGACATATTCGAGATTGTTTTGGGTGAATTAAAAAAAAAATTAACAAAGTGATTAGGGGGATTAGAGGAGTTTTATTTCATGAGTGTGAGAAGAAGGAAGCAAGTGTAAAGGCATTGAAAAATATTGATGATTTATGGATGAGGGCCATGGATTACTGGGTGAGAATGACATTGGATGTTTACATAATCAAATTCACAGTTTAAGGATGCATTGTATTTTATGTTGCATTCTTTTTTTAATTTTTACATGTTGTAGAGGAAAATTGCTGTGAAGAAGACCAAGAGAAAATGTTGGCTATGGAGAAGGTTTTGAATCTTTTCTCGGAGCCATGGAGTAGTTAACCTTGATGGGATGGGGACAAAGCACTATTTTGATGGAAGGATGGGGGTTGGGGGGCTTGAATGGGAGAGAAGAGGATGTCTAGCAAGGGGACAAAGACGAGTTTATTTTTTCATATTGAGAGAGAGAGGTTGTATAGACAAAAGAGAAGGTGAAGGCCATGTATAAACTTGACAAGTTATGGATGAGGGCCATGGACTACTACGTGAGAACAACCCTAGATGACTATGTAATTAAATTGTCAATATAAGGCTACAAGGAATTTGATGTTGCATAGATGATTTGTCAAGTTACATAGAAAAACTACTGTAGAGAATACCCTTGTTAGTAAAGATTTTGGATGCAGAGATGTAGTCTAGAATAGGCGGACCAATGAAGGACAAATTTAGCCCTAGTAGCCTAAGCAAGTTCTAGTTCCCCACACTTATTTATCCATTTTTATGGTATTCCCATCCCTTTAAAGGTTGTTTTTTGAAAGATTTGTTTGGGTTTGAAAATCCCAATATGTTGTCTTATTCCAAATGAATCTTTCCACACAAAACCTGCAAAATCCATATAATTTGTTTTAGTTGAGGTTCCATGAGGACTTTTAACCATCACCATGCATATGCTAAGTGTTTGACAAAATGCATACCTGAATACATGCAACCAAAATTGTAGATGAATATATTTTTTAAATTTTTTTTTGGTGATGTAAGATTGTTAATACACCTTGGATGCTCCTACACAAGAATGGAGTTGCACCTTTTCTCGAATACATCAATTAGTTAGTCATGATGGGATGGGGATGTGACACTTTTGATGGATGGATAGAGGTGCGGGTTTGGGTCAAATGAGAGATAATAGAATGGCTAGCAAGGGGACAAAGAGGAATGTCCAACCACTTACAAGGTTGCTATTGTCACTTGGATTTTCAACCTTTGAGGAGATTCAAATCTCTCCTCATCCAAATGGCACAATAGAATTACTTCTAGGCTTGTGGGCAACCTAAGGAATAAGGTAAGTCTCTAGATAGGGCTAGCTCCCTTGATATACCACTTAGGATTGAACCTACAACTAAAATTTAGGGGGTGAAAAGGGAGAGAGATAACTGAAATAAAATATAAACCAAGGGGTTGATACAACAAATCAATTTGTTGACTTCCAACCAATTACATTCTACACTTGAGACCAAGAAACAAACTAAAACATACACTCCAATCTTCATCTTCTCACATCAATGTTACATTGTGAGGTCATAAATGAATGCACAAGGCTAGGAGGACTAGACAAAAGGCCTATGAGGGAACTAATTAAGATAATAACTCACTAAAACCTTGACATATCTTTGAACACATCACATGCCCTGCAAAGCGCTGCAAATAAGTGAGAGAATGTGACAACTTGCGAAGGAAACCATAGTCTTCACTAAGCAAATTCAACATTCAAGTCAAGCACACTATGAAAATTCATGGAAGAGGTAACACTTAGTCATTTTATTGATAAAAATGTATAGAAATGAGCAGGGCTTTGCCATGCTCAGGTGGAACATTCCATACAATGCCAAAATGGCTAACTCCTATAGAGTTTGAGAGAGAGAGAAGAAGAGAAGTCCAAGGGTCACAAGGACACTTGTAAAGATGATAAAAGGATTTAATTGTGAATTTGATAATAACATTTGATGAACCATGCAATGTATGGAGGTCCAAGTGTCCATACAAGTCATCAAATTTATGCAAAATTGCACAAAACTCCTTTTGTATAGAAAAACTGCCTTCATGATTGGGTCTATTTGAACATATTTTAACTTATTAGGAGAATTAAAAATTATTGGAATGGAAGGGAAGGATCTCAATCATTACTTTACATTCATTTTTTGCATGTCTAGTCCTTTGGAATCATCTCAAATTGAACTATTACCATCTGCTGTCCATAAAATTGCCTTCTTATGCACCCTGCACACTTGGATTACAAATTGGATTCAATTAATCATTAAAATCCATGGGAGGGAGAAAATGAAAATTTTAAATAACCTCCATTTCCTTGGAAGCATCATACAAACTTTAAAAACATCCCACTTGAAGTTTTCCATCTTCTTCACTAGCTTGTCCAATATGCCATATTTGACTGGCTAAGTTGAAACACCTGTTTGGGGCACTTATAATAAGTTTCATGGCATGAAATTAATATGAGAAGTTATTATAAGTGTAAATATTTCTCCCAAACTTGGTTTCATCTCTTAACTCCTCTTTTATCCTACACAACACATAAAATAGTGAGAAAAATCTTGTTTATGCCACCATCTCTATAATTTTGTACAACTCATCATGGTTTTAAATACCCTATCGGAGTCATATACAACCTAAAATTATAATTATAGATAAAATATTTCATTTTGTTATCTATCCAACTCCATTTTCCAAGATTGGTCCTTAATAAGGGTTTAGTAGGGTTTTAGGCCTATTTTTGGTCTTAAGGTTGGTTTATAAAGATCCAACATCCAAGTTGCCAACTAATTCCAAAAATTTGGCCTTAAGTATGCCTAATAAACTCCCCTAAATCATTTGGCTCCCATTTAGATCCTCATTAATGATATGAACTTCAAAATATGGCCTATCAAGTTTGTCTTTCTCCTTTTTGCAACCCTGAGTTGGTTTCAGGGTCCAAAATGGCTTCCCTGATGTTTTCTTTGCAATTTAAGGTCTTGAAAACCTATTTGTATGTCCCAAAAAAATTATTCAACAAACTTCAAAGCATATCCAAATCTAGAAATGAACATGACCCCCACCCCGCCACCCCCCCTTTGGACACTAAGCCTCAACTTGCTCAGTAGAGTTGATTGCACTCTAAAGCCTCAAGTAGATTATTATAGTTTTCATTGGATTAACATAGATTATAAACATAATATATGACCCTAAAATCATGTTTACAGTCATTGATATGATTTTTTAATGTTAGAAATAGAGGTGACTACTTATTTGGGGTATAGGCTACCCTTACTTTTTGTGTCATGACTGCAACCTTTGGTGTCTGGACCAGCCTTCCATGTTCCATACTCCTATTTTTGGTTTATAATGCTTGTATTGGTGTACTCAAACTTTAAACATATTCCTACAAGGTCAAGACAACCTTAAGCTAATCCCATTACACCCTTTCCTTAAATCTCCCTGCTTATGCAAAAGATGAAGTACCCCCCATCTGAGACAAAATAGGGGGTAATTTCCCTATTTTCTTGGATAAATTGGAGTTTTTATAAGATTATATAGGTTAAAAGGGTCTGCTAATCAAAAAATAAGCTTCTGGTCATCTCATATGACCTTCCAAACCTCTAAAGAGCCAAAATAGACTCCTCAAGAAACTGCCTACTATGACTATGTATAAGGATCTTGAGACCTTGTTTAGGCTTGTTTTGACCTTTGGAAGGATATATTAAACCACTAACATATCTATTGAAGTGATTATTCACTATACAATTAAGGTTGGGTTCCTTTTAGCCATGCTAGTGCACCTTCTACCCCAAGACTGAGTTCTTGCTTGTAGGTGGACTAAGACACCCTTGTTTGACTTACTTAGTAAACTAGTAGGTACACTTTTCATGAATCATGACATTGGGAAATGTTTTTGAGGTCTATATTGAAGTTAGAAATACCATTTTTACTCTATTCATTCCCTAAATCCTTTCACAAACACTTCAAATTTCAAACATGAAACCCTTGGACTGTGTTTTCCTGCCTTTAAAAGCCTGCCTATAGGTATCCATGTGTGGTTTAGATTAAAAATAATGTATAAAACTTCCTCTGAGCCTCCTTTGGTAGCAAGGACCCTCTCCAAAAATTTCCATCCCTTTGATATATGTATTAACCATCCAATCTCATCAAAGTTGAGATTGTGTACTTTTATACCCTGCTTACTGTCACAATCATTTGCCTTGGCTGTAGGTGTTTCATTTGGGTTGACTGTAGGTGTTCATAGCCCTGTTTAGAGCTTATGATCTCATCATGACCATGGAGTAAGTGTTAAAATTCTCAAATCATCATGCCAACATTCAAAGCCCTGTACACACTTTTGAACTCTCAAAATGGTGACGCCCTGCCTGACTGGGACACCATACCTGCTCTAACCCCTGTAGGTGTTCTTTAGCCTTAATTAGGCCTAGTTATGATGCTAAAAATAATTTTATGAATAATTAATTTAGTCTAGGGTCTTTTCACATTTTGGACCTACTTATCTTCCTTAGGCACTTAGTGTTGGATGAAGATCTTAAAGACTAGTTGTAGGTGACCATACTTAAGCCAGTTGTATGGACTGCAAGGTAAATGTTGGGACTAAAGCATATTAAATGATCCCCTTTTGAAGATCTCTTGGGTCAAGACACTCACTCCAATTTTTGGAAGCATTCAATCATGGTGCCTAGTTTGGATTTACAACCTTGAGTGGAGGAAGGTCTAATCAAGATCAAACCCTGTAGACTTCATTGATTGCTCTCAGTCATTTCTTAGGCAACTTTAGGGTTCTTTACAACTATATTCCCCTAGTTCTCTGCCTTCCACCCTTTGCAAGGTGATAGAGCAATGTAGGGGATACATGGTTTACCAATTTAGGTGATTGGATCACCTTAAATTCATGTTATATGAGGTCCTAAAAAATCTCTTAGACCATTATTTGGCACTTTCAAGGAAAATAGGCCTGAAACCAATTTCATCATGTTTTGAAGTCTTTCACACCTCAAGTCACCAACCTGACCTCTTGAATGAGTATGATCTACCTTTCTTAACACTCTAGGACTCCAAGAAAGGGTTATTCATGTTTTCATTTCCCATATGCCACCTTTGCCTACTGTCAAGGGCCACCTGTAGGTGGTCATTCCCACATACAGGTAGATAAGTAGATTGGGCAGTGTGCAATGCATTTATGTTTATGAATGCCTCATCCACCCTTACCCAATGTCCAAATTCAATCTTATCACTCCTATAAGATTGAATAACTATTGAACTTTAGTCTCAGTATAACATCATCAAGAGAACTACCATAGGTGAAGGTTGAATTGTACATATGGGCAGTGGGTGTGGAAAAGAGGACAAAGATGATCCAAAAGACTATCATGAGCATATTAACTTATTTTCAATCTCCCATAATCATGATTTAAATAAATAAAAACTTAATAAAAGATATGACACACCCTTCCCAACATGAAAATCCCCTGCAAGCACCTAGAACAAGCAAGGCAGTATGTTGAGTAACTGATCTACCATGGTGGAGACATGGGCTGTAATCAAACCATGGAATTATGAAACCAAAAATTTTAAGGGGATGAAATCCATGGCATTGAAACATGTGAGACACCACTTTGTATTCATATGAATCCCCTATCTGCAATCTAAACCTCTGCTAGTGAACAATTGACTGACTGTTCATGGTGGTTTCCTCTTGAAAAATGAGATGATAAGCACATCAAACCCTCATGAAACATGAAACCAAGTTTGGGTATAATTTTATAAGGAATTCAAAATTCTCTTTAAGAAATCTCAATATTTGGTTCATATGAAATTGCTCAGACCAAGGGAAAACCGACAGGGTGCACAGATTAACATGCAATTTTTGAAGGTCAACTTAAAAAAAATGATTCATAAAGCACAATTAATAATTATTCAAAATAGATACATGAAAATAAAGGTATACTAGTTTATAATAACTTACCAAAGGCATTTGTCCTGAAATTTACTGTGCTATCTGTACCGAACAAGAACCTGAAGGTCACTTTTGTATGCTAAGAAGGACAAAGATGTAGCAAAATGGTTTTGGCTTGGAATTGGAACTTTTAGATCATTAAAAATATGAATATGAGTGTAAAGGATATGAATAGTCATATTTACATGTTTTCCAAGTGGCACACTTCTCAAAGAGGCTGTACAAGTGCCACTTTCTCCATTTTTTCCAAGAAAACTACCTTTTCTCTGAACAACCTACCATATTTTCTATTTTTTTAGTTATTTAAGACCCTTTTGGACACATGGGAATTAAATAATCTATTTTGTCCTTCAAATTTCCTACTAAACCCATATGAAGCATTAAATGCACTATTTTTGACCCTTACAATGACTCAAAATGATAAATAGACCTATAAACTAATTAAACAAAGCTAGTAAAACATTTATTGAAATAAAATGACCTATAAAACACCACATGGAAATAAATTATACCCAATTAAAGGCCTAAAAATTAATTTTTTTACTAGGGGTGCCCCAATTTGACCTAAAAGTCAAATTTGGTCAATAAATTGGTGATTCATAGGGGAAGTATGCCTGTTATACTAACTAGACCAGTAGCCTTATTAATCCAAGGGCTAAGACAAATAATAAAACTTTGACCATTGACCTCAAATATTTGATCAAGATAAGACTCTAAGATTACATGTACCACAGAAGGTGAAAGACACACACAATGAAGAAAATAAACACACAAGACACACACATATGCATAAGCACTTAGGGGAAACAAGGAAGCAAACTATTATGCACAAATAGAAACTAAACATACCTCATTTATAGGATCAAAAGGAAAACTTATTGAATCATCTTGATGGTGAGATGAAACATAGTGCCAAGCATGCCTCTCTTTGGATTGAGTGCTTTATGGACCATACCTCTTCTTTGAAACTTAATTTGGTCTAATCTCAAGTAGGTCATAATTAAATAGGTCTCCAATGTAGATATATTCCTCTTGAACATGTTCACACACTTCATGTTTTTGCCTACTCTTCATTTCATAGTCAATTTGTATCCCCTTAGTAGGCATGTCTCCAAGAGGATTGATTTCTTGTTCTTTAAAAGATTGAAGCCAATAGGAGTTTGTTCCATCCTTAAAGAGCTAATATATTTATCCCAACTTATTGATAAGATGATATCCCATCTTGATGACTTAAAACATGTCATCATAAAATGCATATGCTCCTTGAAAGGATAGATTTGAATGAATGTTTTTCCTTTTCATACTTACTTGTGTACCAATGCTACCTTCTCCATCTTTGACAAACTCATAGCCCCTTGCAAAGGAGTATAACCTACCCCAATGACTTAAAACAAGTCATCTAAAGACTAATTAATAACTTGTCCATGTTCATCCATGGTGTCTTTCAAAGTGATGAAAGAGTTTATGATCATTTCTTCCTCTTTGGAAAAGGGAAGACATCCTTCCTCATCAACCCAATCTGAAATCTCCACACAAGAAATCACCTCTTATTCATCTTTGATTAGATCATCTTCAAGGGATATTTCATCTATCTTGGTCTCATAAGACTCTCCCAAGGCTGCCACTTCTTGAGGGATGGCTTGAAAGTGTTCTCCCTCCTTGATAACACATTCTACTTCAGATATGGAGGTGAAAACCTATAACTTGTCTTGTTGTTCACCAAGGGGAGTCCTTATGGTGATCTCCTCCTCATAATTTCTCATGAGGTCTTCCTTGTTAGTTATGAATTGAGCATGTTCCTCTTCATTTTACTCTCTCAAGATAGGTTCTTCAACACAAAGAAAACATTCTTCATCATCAACCAAGAAAAGAGATTCAACACAAGGACTTGCCTTCTCTTCATCACTTAAGACCTCTTGAGGGCTTTCAAAATGAAATTTAGCTATCATAATCTGATATATTTTTTCAAGGGCCACAAGATCTTCAACCTCCTTCATGGTGATGCTAAGACTAGGCATCTTGAAATCATGTGATCTAGCCCAATGAGGCTGCCAAGGAGGTAGGTTTTCTTCAAGCAAGAGTTCTCTTTCTTTATCAACCAACTGATCCTCTTTTGGTTCCCACACCACAGGTCCATCAAGGCAAAGGGTGATGGGGTAAGGACAAGATGAACTAGTTGGTGGAGGTGGAATATAGAGCTCAAGGTCAGATTGAGAATTCAAGGTAAGAGGCTCTTTGGGAAACTCTTGAGGAAGGGGAGATGGGGTGTGTTTAATCATAGGATGTTCTTTTGGGTCTAAACCTTCCATATCACCTTGACTTAGAAATACCATCTTTGCTTCTAATTCCTCTATTTTATTGGCTAGGTTCTCTTGGAAAATCTTCTCTTGAATTTGATAGGAATCATCATGCGATTAAGGATTGCATGAAGGCTGCCATGGAATAGAAGAGGCTTCTTGAGGAAGAGTGAGAGGGACTTGCAAAGGATAAACTCCATTTTCCACTTCACACTCTTGGACAATGCTTCTATCTTCTTTATTACCCCATGACTTTAATATATTGCTTCAACTTAGGATGCTAGGATTAGATATATTATCAATTTCACACTCTTGGTCAAGACTTTTCTCCTCCTTCCTTCCTCATGATTCCACTATCTTACTCCAACTTAGGATATTGGAATTATGAGTCTCCTTTTGAGGTGGTGGGTATGCAATGTGAGAGGTCAATGAGGGTTTTAAATCCACTTCCTTTGATGCCAACATGGACTATTGCATATGCATATTTGCCAACTCGATTTGCCTCAAACACAAGATTTCTCTTTTCAACTCTCTCCTCCGATTGATTGGGAAAATCATGAATTTTATAGACTTGATTTGACTCATGAGTAGGGCTCATATATGGCTGATAGGGAACTTGGGGAAGTAGGTATGAAGGTTGATATACTTGATGAATGGAATGATTAGGAATCCTTTGACCACATCCCCTTAGAGTATCAAGCTCCAACATTTACCTTTCATAGTCCAAAAGTGATTGTTTGAAGGTGGAAATGGGCTGATTTGAGAAAGGATTAGGTTGATTAGGAACAAGACATTGAGAAGGCTGGTTATAAGATTGATGCAACTCATGATAGGGATGAATATAGTCATATTGGTATTGATAATGATCATAACAAGATTGACCAAGAACTTGTCCATATTGATAGGGAATGGGACAAGATGGATATACTTCACCAACTTGTAGAGAACAAAACTCAAATCCAAGGTCAGCCATGAAACTTAATTGGGAAGTAGGAACACAAAAAAGGTTATAAAAAATCTTCAAATAGAATACTTGGGCTGCTCGACCAACTGATGTATCTTCAAAGTCACCATTGATGCTTGAAAAGATGCCTCCAAAGGTTGATTGTCAGGAGACAACACCAAAAAATCTCTCAATGTCTTGGAACAAGAGTCCCATCAGGCACGCCAAAAATTGTTGTCACTTGAATTTCCACCCTTTGAAGAGATGCTAATCCCTCCTCATCCAAGTGACATAATGGAATTAGCTCTAGGATTGTGGGCAGCCTAAGGAATGAGGTAAGTCCTAGATAGGGCTATATCCCTTGATGTACCACTTAGGATTAAACCTACAACTAAACTTGTGGGGGGGGGGTGAAAATGGAGAGAGATAACTGAAAGCAAATCTAAACTAAAAGGGTGATACACCAAATCAATTTTATGACTTCCAACCAATTATATTCTACACTTGAGACTAAAAAACAAACTAAAATGTACACTCCTTTAATCTTCATCTTCTCACATCAATGTTACATTGTGAGGTCATAGATGAATGCGAAAGGATATGAAGAATAGAAAAAATCCTATGAGGGCACTAATTAAGAGACTAACTCACTTAAACCTTGACATCTCTTGGAACACATCACATGCCCTGCAAGAAGGATATACAAATAGGTGAGAGAATGTGATAACTTGCTAAGGAATCCATAGTCTTCACTAAGTAAATTCAACATTCAATTTAAGCACACTATTAAAAGTCATGGAAGAGGTAACACTTAGTAATTTTATTGATCAAAAGGTATATAAATGATCAGGGCTTTGCCATACTCAGGTGGAGCATTCCATATAATGCCAAAATGGCTAACTCTTATAGAGTTTGAGAGAGAGAGAGAAGAAGAAAAATACAAGGGTCACAAAGACACTTGTCAAGATGATCCAAGGAGTTAATTGTGCATGTGAGATGAAAATGGGATGAACCATGCAATTTATATAGGTCCAAGTATCCATACAAGTCATCAAAGTTATACAAAGTGGCACAAAACTCCTCTTTTAAATAATGAAGAGTAGTATAAATGATTGAAATTAAAGGATAGTCTATTATGCATAACTTTACATGCATTGGTTGCATTCTTGGTCATCTAGAATCATCCCAAATTGAACTATCATCATTTAATGTCCAAAAAATTACCCTTCCATGCACCCTGCACACTTGGATTCCAAATTGACTTCAATTTATCATGAAAATACATGAGAGGGAGTGAAATAAAAGTTTCAAGACATTATACAGCCTTGGAATCACCAGAAAATCTTTAAAAACATCCCACTTGAAGTTTTCCATCTTCTTCACTAGCTTGTCCAATATGCTAGATTTGACTGGCTGAGTTGAAACACCTAGTTGGGGAACTTATAAGTTATTTCATGGAAATAAATTAATATGAGGAGTTAGTATAATTGTCAATATTTATTCAAAACTTGGTTTCATCTCCTAAATCCTCTTGTATGTTCACAACACACAAAATAGTGAGAAAAATCTTGTTTCTACCCCCATCCATATAATTTTGTACAACTCATCATGGTGTGAAGTAGTTTTGGGGAGTTCTCTAAAACCTCAAATCATCATTATAGACAAAATATTTCATTTTGGTAGCTATCCAACTCCATTTTCCAAGATTGGTCCTTAGCAAGGGTTTAGTAGGGTTTTAGGCCTATTTTTGCTATTAAGGTTGGTTGATAAAGATCCAACATCCAAGTTTCCAAATAATTTTGAAAATATGGCCTTAAATACCCATAATAAAATCCCCTAACTTCTATATCTCCCCTGTAGATCCTCATGAAAGATATGAGCTTCAAAAGATGGCCTATCGAGCTTATCTTTCTCCTTCTTACAAGCTGAGTTAGTTTTAGGGTCCAAAATGGATTCCCTAATGTTTTATTTGTGATTTAAGGTATTTAACACCTCTATGTAGGCTCCAAAAACATGATTCAATAAACTTAAAAACATATCCAAAGCTATAAATGAAGATGACCCACCCCTTTGGACACTAAGCCTCAACTTGCTTAGTAGAGTTGACTACACTCTAAAGCTTCAAGTGGATTCTAATGGTTTTAATTGGCATAAAATATCTTAAAAACCTAATATATGACCCTCTAAGCATGTTACCAGTGATTGATATTCTTTATTTATGCTAGAAATGGAGGTGACTACTTATTTGGGGTTAGGCTTTAACCCTTGGTTTTTGTGTCATGACTACAACCTTTGGTGTCTGGACCACCCTGCCATGTTCCATACTCCTATGTTTGGTTTATCATGATTTTCCTATTTTTTTCTAACTTCACAAATATTCCTACAAGGTCAAGACAACCTTAAGCTCATCCCGTTACACCCTTTCCTTAAATCTGCTTGTTTATGCACAAGGGGAAGTACCCCTTATTTGAGATAAAACAAGGGGTACTTCCCCTATTTTATTGAAAAAATTGGATTTTTAATAAGCTTATATATGTTACAAGGGCTCCCTACTAAAAAAATAATCTACTTGTCATCTCATATGACCTTCCAAATCTCTAAAGAGCTAAAATAAACTTCTCAAGAAACTGCCTGCCATGACTATGTACAAGGATCTCGAGACCCTGTGTAGGCTTGT